>JALJVW010000175.1:20265-50265 GCA_024865655.1 Emberiza elegans | reverse complement strand
CAATTTTTTTCTCACTGAATTTCTTTCACTTTTACAACCAGCAGTAGTTGCTCCAAACTCTGCTGTAGAAAGACACAGGCACTTTATTTTCCCAAGAAATTGGATTATCACTTGGGGCAATAATTGGTGCCCTCTCTTCTGTAACCAATTAATGAGGTTCAAAGGGGCAGGAGATGGAGCTAACAAAGGATGAGACAGCAGACAGAGCACATCTGTGCCCTGGCCACTGAGAAGCCAGCACAAAGGGCCTGGTTTGTTCCTGCTTGTCTTTTTCCTCTGGTTGCAGCTGCCTTTGTCAATGCATTATCCCACACTCACGCTTGCTGGGCAGCGAGAGGAGCACTGGGGAGGAGTGTGTGCTGTACAGGTGTGTCTGCACATGTGGGCAGATGTGAGCAGGTCTGCTAAGGTCAGACTCGAGAGTCAGCCTTCCTGGGAGTTTTGCAGAGTGCAGACTCCTGGAGAAGGCTCTGTATTCTCACTGGGACAAAACACATGGATGCTTACTTCTCCCCCTGGCTTATCCCTACCTGGTTTTCTGCTCATACAGTGAAGGTTAGGCTCATTCACGGGGAGATCAGGGCTCTGGTCTCAGCAGCTACAGGGATGTGCCTATGCCAGTTCCTGCCCTGTTTCTTCAGGTGCAGTCAGGCACTACCAGGATTTCAGATGGCAGCTGGGTTTCAGGATTGACATCAACAGCTTTATGTGCATCTTTAAAATGGACAAATGGAAAAAAAAAATCAAAATCAACGAAGTGCACTTCCCTCATCTCAGAAGCAGCTTTTCAGTAGTGAGGCTGACTATGAACAACTGAATGGCTACATTGGGGCTTTTTCAGCAAGATTTCAGGGGCTCCACTATGAAATTGCCTGCACTTGCCTGCTCATTTGCACACTGAGTTTCCTTGCATTGCAAAACCAGCACATCCTCACCTTGACCAGCCTCCACTTTTCCATATGAGCCTTCAAGGCACAATGATGGACAGCTATGGAAACTTTTCTCGCCTGCAGCTTTTCAGAAGAATTTGCCTATTTTAAAGCAAGGACTCATTATATTCAGGCAATTGCTTTTATTTTAAGAGATATTAAAACCCTTTAAAAATCTGAAATTATATGCACAGTCTCCACTTAGCTATTGCTGCTGAACACAGGAAATAAAGAACCATGATAGACAAACAAGTTAGAAATGAGTTTACTTGTTCTCTTTGCTGAAGTCACTCAACATCTTGCACTGTGACATCTTTTGTGGAATGATAACTGACCAGTCAGCTTGGGACCCACATCTTGTCTCATCCCAAATATGTCACTCCTTTTAACTATGATCTTTACTTTTCTATGGGTTTAACACACTCTTAATTTCAGTGACCAAATCAATCACAACACACTCTGCTTACCAGATAGCTCTCTGAAGGGGATATGCTGTGCACTAGGAGGAAGAAAGTTGTATATAATAGTAAAACCAGGACAACAGCAAACAAATAAAGAAAACCAGCCCTTCTTCATAGAACAGCCAGTCTGGGGGTTGTGTGGAACTGGAATAAGCTGCTGGCCAAGGCTTCCCTTTGCTATTCAAACAACCTGCAAAGGACACCTTCCAATACCACGAGTCTCAGTTTCTGCCTGGTAAGTTTATTTTGATCCTGAATTGTGTGGAAGAGATTGACAACTTGTAGCACTGCATTCAAGCAGGGAGTGAAGCTCTTTATGTATTAAGAACAGCTTGAAGTCAGTTAAACCCACTGATCTGACCTACACCTGATGACACAGCACTGTCACGTTCAGAGATGTGCCTGCAAGGCCAGTCAGATAAGGGAAAAGGCCTGACAAGAACATGACAGCAAGCAGTGACCTGACAGCATCCCCTTCCTGGGCTGTCCGGGCCCAGTGCTGGTGCCAGGGGAGGCCTCTTGCCTCTCTTATTAAATCATTCAGGAGTTTGCATCTGCACAGCAGTATCACTGGCAGCCCTGCCCTGCACCACACTCCAGAGTATGCCCCAAAAGATAGGGAATCTTTTTGTTGACCCCATCAGTTTTCAGTACCCTGCCACACTCTTTAACAAAATCACTTCAAAGACCCAAACCAGATTGATTCACATGTGAACACTACCCAAACTGTCTTCCAAGGGGGCAAATACTTGTCTTATGTTCCTTTGAACCCAGTATTGCCCGTTTACTTGTATTTACTTTGCATGGCCTGTGGCTGAACCATGGAAATTAGAAAACAAACTCCTATTCAGCAAGTCATGTCAAAGGTGACCGCTATGCCACAGAGTCGACTGTGGGACAAACACTCCCCTGATCGGAGGCCTCTTCTGCAGCGCTGCTGTCTCCACAGTTACATACCTGTCTGCAGAAGCCTTTAGTTTATCTTGTCTATGCTGGCAGTCCTAGACGATGCCATCAATCTGAGAGATGAGAGGGATGCTCCTGTGACACTCGCACAATGGCTGCGGTGCAGGAGAAAGCCAAGGGGCTCCCCTGCAGACCGCCTCCCTTTGAACCGCCCAAGGCGGGCCCAGCCCGTCGCCAACTTCACGTCCAGGTCTTGAGAACCAAAAGGCAGAGTGAGACAGGGCACCTGGCGTCCCTGTGGGAGCCCAGGGGGGGCTGTGGGCACTGCAAGGTGCTGTGAAACACAGTCTGGCCCCTACTCCTCCACCGGCATGAGCCGGGAGCTGGCTGGAGCAGAGGGTGCAGACTTCCCAGGGGCACAGCAGCAAAATGGAGTTTGCAGTCTGTGTCTCTACAGCTGTGTTCCCAGAGGCAGTCAGGGACTCACATTCGCCGTCAAGAGCAACTTGTGAGAGGGCACCTGAGTGATAGCTCACGGCCCTCTGGCCTCCAATCCCAAGGCCAGCAGAAGCAGGGGCAGGTGTCTTGGCAGCTCTGCAGATGGTTAAGGAGCCAGCTCTGCTCCCCAGGGGATGGAATCTGTAAAGTGCCTAATAGCCTTGGGAAACAAATGCTGTGCTTTGGTATAATGGCTCTATTAAGATCTCATTTACCAGAGCTCCAAGACAGAAAAATAACCGAAATACATGTTATTACAGAGCTCTCTAACCCACTTCCAGTAGATCTACTTGTGTCTCTTTAGTGATCAAGTGATTTTTGAGACTTGCTGGCATGGCCAAAAGAATACAGCAGTATAGCTTGTCAGCAAAACAGGATTTCCTGGGACTTTCTTCCTTTTTAAGGCCCTTGGAGGAACCTTAAAAGTATTACAGGGCCATAAAAGGGAAGAACTGGATGATACTCCATGTAGCAGCCTATTGCTGAGTCAGTGTGGGATGGTTAAAGCAGTGATGCTGCATGGCGCAATACAATCCCCAAACATAACTGAGCATCTCAGTGTACTTCAAGCCAAAATATTGCATTCACAACTCCTCACCGCAGCGCTGATGAAAGCTCTCACCTTCTCCAGCTTACTAATCCTTCCAAATCACTGTGGCTTGGCTGCCCTGTGCTGGGGAAAGCTGAAATTCAATAAACTTCACCACATCAGTCAACTACCTTTAACTGGTGCAGTAATAACCAGAACTGTTAGGAAAATGATGAGTCTGGTGACCACATGGACTCTACTACTGTCATGGCATACAGTACAGCATCCAGTGCCTCCATCCAGCGGAATAAAATACTAACCAGGAATTAAAAGGCTATCACCAGCTATTTTGTATTGATACAATTCAAAGACAAATAAAAAAATAGGATATATTTTCATGTAAAAAATACACAAAGCAGATCTGGAGGCCCAGTTTTTCTGTTATAGAGGAATATATTTGGCTCAGGATAATAATTTCCCCTTCTTTGGCTATAATATATTGTCAAGTTCCCATACGAGGAAACCACATTTTGAGTGCAAAAAGCTTTTAAGAGCAGTGTCAAAATACATGTTTTAAATATGCATGAAATCAAACACTACTTACATAAAGCAAAAAAATCCTACAATGTGGATGCTGAGGTATAAATACACTAAGTTTGCATCAAGTTCTGTAACATTGACAGCTTTTATGCCCTAAACTCTAAAGCAGAAGAAATGGTAGCAGGACACAGCATTATTCCAGGTAAGAAAGAAAAAGAGAGAGAGAGAAAGAGATGGAAAGAAAGTGAGCTCAAACCAAATGCTAAAATATGTGGAGAGCTTTCAAAAAGAGAAGATCTTTGTGATTCTGTTCTCATTTTCTTTTCACTCCTTCTGGAATAGGTTAATGTTGGTGCCACAATGGCTCTGCAGACTTCCCTCCGACAGTCTTTACATTGATGGCCTTAGCACTTAGAGGTTTACAGTGGAACTAGCAAGGGAACAAACACTGCTGATTTTCCAAGAGTCTCATGTGCTCCCTTACTGCTACAATGTCTTCTCTAGAAGGCTGCCCAAAGTACAGGAGCCCAGCCTAGCTCTAAGGTTGCTGCACATAAAGCACATGTATTTGGAGACACAGCTACAAATTCCATGAATTTATGTAATTCCAGGTTTCCTACACAAATGTGAGAATGTCCAAGCTTCCAGATGAATCTGCTTTATGAATTAGGAGGCAGCCCAAACAGAACCAGCCCCTCCTGCTCTGACAGTTGCAGACAGTTCTGCTCTTTCTGGGTACTGTGACACAGCCCAGTCATAATTCTAAGTTGAAACGAAATAGTGAAAAAAGGGATGCAGTGCCTTGGAAAAGCAGGTCAGAGTGTCCATCCTCCAAAGTGGGCTGAATAGTCAACTCAGAACTGAAGAATTCCTTCAGCCAGGGTAGCTACAGAAAGGCAAGCACACTGAGAGCTTTTGCTGCTGTGTTTACCTGTCTGCCCACAGCCAGAGAGTTGAAGGCTTTGCTTGAGACAAGTAGCCCAGAGTGGTGCCTGCAGTGGGCACTTGACCTCTGGTCTCTGGCCTGACTCTGCCGCCAGCTAGACTTGATGCAATACAGCTCTGCATTGCTCCCTTACATTTTAGGACTGAAGGGACACAAACCCATTGTTTCCTCCCTTTCCCTGCTCTCCATTTCCCTGTTTCTGACACTTAGCTTCTACTCCTCTGCTGTTCTGCCATCAGAAGAGTGAAGCTGTGGTCAAGATGAAAACCAAGGAATAACTCTGGGCTCTTCTCACTGGCTTGTGGGCATAGCCACCCTCCTGATAGTCTGTGACACAGCAGTCACGTCCCTCTTCCATAACCTTCCGAATAATTTCCTCAATGTGAGCCTTGTAAAGCCGCGTTTGGTCACACAGAACAAGCTCTCCTGTCCCCGCTCCCTCCAGGGATCCCACTGCCAAACGCCGAGACTGCCTCTCAGTTAGCAGGAGTGCTCAGCCCTGGCGCGTGCTGCAGCAGCGCAGAAACAGCCGGGTTTCATCGCTGCGCTGTGTTTAGCTTAGGGAGTGCAAATAAGTTCCCCGAGACCCATCGTGTGGTTAGTGAGAGCCAATGAGCAGCCTCATGGAGGGCACCTCTTGCCAAAAGAGCAGATGTGTCCGAAGCCTGTACCAGTTAATTTCGTGACCTACTGAAATCACTGAGAGATTTATACTGCTAATTACTGACTTTGTTTCTGGTTTAATCATCCTTTAGTTCACCTTTATGCAAAGATGAGAAGGGAAAAAAAACCCTGATAAACACCTCATCTTCGGCAGGATATTGTTTCAAATATAAGCACATGAATTAAAAGATGTTTGGGTTTTTTGGGGAAAAAACAGTTATGTAGAAAATATTTTAACTAAAGCTTATGATTCAGCAATGAGGCTATCTTTACTTTGTTTCCAGTCAGAATCCTTCATGAAATGAAAGCAAAATTATTTAAAAATACTTTTCCTGTTCTGGACATGAACAAATGAGCCACAATAGACTGATTTTTTGTTATAAATGCCCAGGAAAATAGATTATATGGACAAGAGGCTGTCAAAATGTAGTAACATTAATGTCAAAATAACACTAAGAGCTTGGCTTTGCAAAGTTTTTCACCTGTTCATAAATACCTTAGCACATTATTTCACTGGCATTATGTGCCTAGTTTCCCCATGCACCCCTGATGTTGGGTTGCCCTATTTTCCATCAATACTGGTGCTAGGCACACCATGTAAATACACACACAAAAATGCCTGATAAAGAACTGTGGATTAACAGGCTGAACGGAAAGAACATGCCTTTGTTTTTTGCACAGTAGATCCAGCTCTGAAACTGATTCTTCCTAAAGCCATGTGCAAATGATTCAGACCTCTCTCTACCCCTCAGGAGGGGCAGCAGTTCTCACAGAGCAGCCTGGTAATGCTGACAAGCTGCCACAAAACAAAGACCCTCAGTGCTAATGCTCTTTCCTTCAGGAGAGATTCGTTTGCTGGAGAGAACATGGAGTGGGACAAAGGCTGTATTTTGATGTTCTGCCTGCAAATGCTATACCTTGGAGAGCAGATGAGGAAACCAAAGGCAGTGCAGCACAATCTCTCTGTGTGTTTTACTTCAGAAGCTGCATCACTTGTTGCACTGGTATTTTAATGCCGCTAGATCCTGAGGCAGCATCACTTTTTATGGGTTGTGCTAAGGGAGGCAGGACTGGAACCTCTGGTTTTGTTTTCTTCCCAACAGACACCAGAAGCCTTGCTTCCCTCTTCTGTCAGTTCTCTTCCCACCCACTTGCTTGCACCTGAGATTTAGGAAAACAAAGAACTCCATAAGAAAATCTGGTTTCAAGCATTGCAAGGCTTCTGTTGTTCCTTCTTGTGTTTTCACACCCTCTCCAACTGGCAGCCTGGATGTTTGCACACATGTGGCACTGATACACTGAAGCAGTCAGCCTCGACTGCCTCTCAGAGCAGGAGCCATTGAGCTGTGTATGCCTCTCACGATCTCCTCCCGCAGTGTCTCTGGAGTTAACAGAGGTGCAGAGCTCTCAGCCCCCTCAAACCAAACCAAACCAGATCTACCAACGTCAGCATGTGGCACGATCAGTTGTTTCCCTGATCCGGGAAAATTTGTTGTCAGGGACTTAACTCTGTATGAAAGGAATGTTGTTTCATTTCAGAACCAGAGATTTCCGACAAGACAGAGCATGAGCTTTCTGAAAGGCGAGAGCTTTTTGTTTTTTTCTCACAAACATGCTCAGACATAGCTTTTCTTTCAGCTAATTAAGCTGTTTTAAAGCAAACTGGTCAAACAGTGACATCGTGGTGGGGAGCCTTGGAATCAATTGCATGATATAGAAGGCAGGACATTTAAAGGGTGACTTCTGCCATTGTTTCCCCTGGCTGAATCTTTTCTACTTGGTCAATGCTGCCAGAGTGACCCTATACAATTGGGAGAATTCAAAGCCACTGACCTCAAGAGATGCCATTAAGAAGGCAACTGCAGAATAAGATTTCATGGTTGGGAGCCAAATTTACCTTCTCCTTCCATGTCTTGATGCTTGCAATATTTTATATGTATGTTTTCTTCCTGTCATTAGCATATTCCTAAAGCAGCTAGATAGAAAGAGAAGGCAGATGTAAGGCAGCATTGGCAATAACTGCACCTTGGCTATACAGGAGAGCTGGACCATTTTGGGTGAAAGCTGCTGCTGCAAGTGAATCATCTTAGAGCATTACAGTGGTTCCTTTGGTGAGCGATTGGGAGGAGTAAGATTCACTTTGCTAGCACAGAGGATGGACTCTACCCAGCACGCATTTTGTATGACCTCCATTGTTTTTCTTAGCTGCTGGGTATAAAATCAGTGCGTTTCAACGTCAGTCAAATGACCATAGAGTTTCCTATGTGCAAAGAATAGACAAATTTGAAACATTCTATTAATGATCAGAAGCACTAGCAAAAAATGGGTTCCTCGCTGTTTTCTTTCTGCAGGTGTCAGGGAGGCCATTCAGCAAGGCAGCTGACACACAAAGAAACCTTGGAAAACCTGCAAATGGAAGAGCCACTGCTGCACCCCTTGCAAAGCAATGCTAAGTGCTACTGACAGAGCTAGTGATAGTCCCCTGTGCCACCGAGGAGATGCTCCAGCCAGGTGTTTCCAGCACGCCCAAACAAGCTGAGGCTGTGTCAAGGCTCACAGCATTGGGTCCCCTTTCCACAAAGACATCAGACGTGGTGGTTTGCCCTGAGTGCTCAGCACACACAGAATAAATGGATGTGCTACAGAACTGGGCTGTAAAGTGTGATGAATGATCACTGCCTGTCCATTTCTGCACCACAAGAATGTATCTGAAGCCCAGCCAGCACTCCTGGGCATACTCTGTGCCATTACCTCCTGCAATACCCCTTGCCACTGAATCCCTTTGGACAGAAGGTGTCCTTCAGGACAAAAGGGATACAAGATTTCACCACACTGCATGAGAGGAGCAGTGCCCTTGCTGAGGGGCTCAGGCCGGTTATCCTGGGCCTCTCCATGTAGTTACCCAGGGCATCTCTGTGGATGTGGGGATGTCTTGCACCTGCACCATGCATGCACATTGTTTCTGAGGGAACAAGAGGAATGTCTTTTAAACAGGATCATGACAACTAGCTATCTAGTGACAGGTTATATTGCAGGGCAACACAACCCACACAGAAATGCCCTGTGATCTCTTGCTCTGAAGCTTGGCTGTCTCTGGGAAACAGTCATCTCTGGAGCAGGCTGCTCCCAGCCCAGCTGCATATCAGGCCCTTTCAAACCAGCCTGGCCTGTCCAAATATGAGGGCTATGGCTGCAACAGCAGAAGAGTCAGAGGGTGATGGAGGCTGCTGCATCACAAGGGGTCGGTGCCCCCTGCATCCCACAGCCAGCAGTTCTCCTGGGTGTGCTGAGGAGCCTGTCTATGGGAGCGCATCCTCCCTAGGCCTCCCCCTCTCCCCACATGTACAGAGCTGTGTGCTGGCATGCCTGGGCACCCTCCCCTTCTGGGGGGACACTGAGCCCCTCGGGTCCCCCACTCCCCTTCCTGTGATGTCGCATGTTTGACGTGATGACTTGCTCTATAGAAGCCATGTGTTGTCATAATGTAACATCATTAAACAAAGTGTTTGGAGCAGTTTTCACAGAGCCAGAACATGAACAACAAAACCCGCCAATTACAGTGTCATTTTGTGTAGTTGTTAAGGTTTCAAATTTGCCAAATCAAGCTCACAGATGTTTCAAAATTGTTCTGGAAAAAGTCCAGGAGGAAGACAAAACTTGAGGGCAAGATATGAGGGACATGGCTGATAAAAAAAAAAGAAAAAAACCAAAAATCTCTTTCCCAAAGTCAAAGCCAACAAAAAGGCAAGGCATGCCATCAAGTTCAAGGACATCAAGCAAAGATTCAAATTGGTCCCCAGCCAACATTGTTTTCTTCCCGAAAGGAAATTTCATTTCTTTTCGAAGGGAAACGGAATCTTGCAAACCCTAAAAAAAGGCTTTTTTACACTCTGGAAAGGAGATAGGATTAATGAAAGGAATTTTGGAAAATTGGGAGATTTATTTTCTACAAAAAAAAATGTCAAAAGACCAAAACCATGCCAAAACTAAGCTCACAGATGTTGCAAAAGCCAGGAAAAAGTCCAGGAGGAAGACACAACCTTGAGGGGAAGATATGAGGGACATGCCATCGATACTTTTTTAATAGAAAACAAAAAAATCCACCATAAAATCATTCCCAAAGTCAAAGCCATCAAAAAGGCAGGCTGTATGCTATCAAGTGCAGGCACATGGAGCAAAGCTTTGCAAAATTGACCCCGCTGAAGGCCAAAAGAGAAAAGAAACTTACAAACAAACACTGGAATGGACAGACCATCAAAGGAATTGCAATTAGAGGAGAAAAAAGAAATTTGAGAAATTTAGGGACTACAAGAAAATGGAACGAGATTATATCAGGTGCAGTGCAAATGACCAAAAGAGGCCAAATCGAAGCTCACAGATGTTGCAAAAGTCAGGAAAAAGTCCAGGAGGAAGACACAACTTGAGGGGAAGATATGAGGGACATGGCATCGATACTTTTTAAAAAAAAAAAAAAAACCAAAAAAAATCCCAAAAGTCAAAAATCAACAAAAAGTCAAAGCCATCAAAAGGCAAACATCTCCAAGGATCCTCTAAACATTGGTCCAGGCACATGGAGCAAAACCTGAAAAAATTGAACCCGGGAAACGAAGGCCAAAAGAAAAAAAATTTTAAAAACACTCTGGAAAGGGACAGATTTGAAAGGAATTGCAAAAGAGGAGAAAAAAAAAAATTTGAAATTTACTAATTGAAAAAATGGAAAAAATTAATGAGGTGCAATTTAAAAACCAAAAGAAAATGCTCACAGATGTTGCAAAAATGGATGAAAAAGTCCAGGAGGAAAACACAACAAAAAATATGAGGGACATGCCATCTTAGTTTAAAAAAAAAAAAAACCATAAAATCATTCCCAAAGTGTTGCTGAAAAAAATCAGAAAAAGAATGAGGAAAAAGATCAGAAAAAATTTCAAGAGGAATAGAGATGTTTAAAAAAATTTACATTATTATAGCTTATAAAAAAAAAAAAAATGAAATTAAAAAATTCTTAAAAAAAAACAATTTTTTAAAAAACAAAAAAAAAAAAAGGGGAAAAAAAAAAATCATCAGGAAAGGAAGAAAGTTTGGGGAAGATATGAGGGAAATGGAAGGAGATTATTTGGTGTTTTGAAACTTTATTGGTCCCAAAAGTGAATCTTTTCTGAGATATGAAAACATTAGGAAAAGAAAGAAGGAACAAGACAAACACTTTGGAAAAATCCAAGGACCCAAAAAAAAATGCAATTAAAGGAAAAAAAAAAATCATTCCAATTTCAAAGACTGTAAAGAAATGGAACCTGATTATAAGGAGCAAAAATTTAATGAAATTGAAAAGTTGAAGGTCACAAAATGAAAAGCAAAAGAGATACAAAAGTGAAGGGAAAGACAGAAAGAGGAAAAAAATGAGGGAAGGGGCTCAAAAAAAAAAAAAAAAAAAAAAAAAATGGAAAAACCTAAAATTTCCATTAATAAAAAAATGGAAAAAAAGTCCACTGTCAAAAAGACCAGAAAAAATCCATTCAAAAGAGGATGGGCTCAAGTCAAAACAAATCCACATGGAATCAGGAAAAGTCCAGGAGGAAAAGAATGCTGAGGGCAGAAGTGCAGGCACATGGAGCAAAATTTTCTGAAAAAACAAAAAAAAGAAAAAAAGTACTTACAAACACTCTGGAAAGGAGACCATCAAAGGAATTGCAATTAAAGGAAAAAAAAAAAATTTGAGAAATTTAGGGACTAAAAAAAATGGAAGGAAATTATATCAGGGCAGTGCAAAAGACCAAAAAGAGGCCAAAAACTAAGCTCACAGATGTTGCAAAAGCCAGGAAAAAAGTCCAGGAGGAAGACACAACTTGAGGGGAAGATATGAGGGACATGCCATCGATACTTTTTAAAAAAAAAAAAAAAAAAAATCACCAAAAATCATTCCCAAAGTCAAAGCCATCAAAAGGCAGGCAGATGCTAAAGTGCAAGGACATCCCCCAAAAAGACCCCCTGGGAAAAAAAAAATGTGCTTGAAATTTAATTGATTTTTTTTTTTGAGCAGGAAAAAGTTTGAGGAAATTTCCCAACTGCTGAAAAAAGAATGAAAAATGCAGTGCAAAATGACTTGGGAGGGCAAAATCAAGCTCACAGATGTTGCAAAAAAGGAAAAAAGTCTTTTAATGGAAATCAGAGGGGAAATGGATGAATGAATTAAAAAGAAAAAAAAAAAAAAAGAAAAAATTTAGGGACCAAAAGAAAATGGGCAACGGATTATATCAGGTGCAGGCACAAAAGACCAAAAGAGGCCAAATTGAAGCTCACAGATGTTGCAAAAGTCAGGAAAAGTCCAGGAAAGTCCAGGAAAAGGACAACCATAAATCAAATGAGGACATGCCAAAGGATAGTTTCAAAAAAAAAAATAAAAAAAAATCCATTTATCTGAAAATCAAATCAGAAGCAGTGCAAAAAGATCCCAAATCAAAATACTTCAAGGAGATGTTGCAAAAGTCAGGAAAAGTCCAGGAGGAAGAAAAACTTGGGGAAATTCCCCCCCTGTTGAAAGACAAAAAAAATCAAAAAAAAGAAGTAAACAAACACTGGAAGAATGGAGGCACAGACCAAAACCCCAAAAAGAAGGGAATTAAAAAAAAAAAAAAAATGGAAAAATTTGAAAATTTATTGAAATTAGAGGAGAAAAAAAAAAAAGAAATAAATGAGCAAGCAAATGGAAAAAACCAAAAAACCAAAAACAAAAAGAGGCCAAATCAAAGCTCATGTTGTTGCAAAAAGCCAGGAAAAAAAAGTCCAGGAGGAAGACACAACTTGAGGGGAAGATATGAGGGACATGCCATCGATACTTTTTAATAGAAAAAAAAAAAAAAAAACCATAAAATCATTCCCAAAAAAAAGGCAAAGCCATCAAAGGCAAGATTCCTCTGGCCATGCTATCAAGTGCAGGCACATGGAGCAAAAAGAAAAATTGACCCCGCTGAAGGCCAAAAAAAGAAAAGAAGTACTTACAAAAACTCTGGAATGGACAGACCATCAAAGGAATTGCAATTAGAGGAGAAAAAAAAATTTGAGAAATTTAGGGACTACAAGAAAATGGAACGAGATTATATCAGGTGCAGTGCAAAAAGACCAAAAGAGGCCAAATCGAAGCTCACAGATGTTGCAAAAGTCAGGAAAAAGTCCAGGAGGAAGACACAACTTGAGGGGAAGATATGAGGGACATGCCATCGATACTTTTAAAAAAACAAAAAAAAAAAAATAAAAAATCATTCCCAAAGTCAAAGCCATCAAAAGGCAGGCAGGCTGCCATCTATCAAGTGCAGGCACATGGAGCAAAAAATCCCTGAAAAAATTGACCCCCGCTGAAGGCCAAAATAGAAAAAAAAAAGTACTTACAAACACTCTGGAATGGACAGACCATCAAAGGAATTGCAAAAAAAAAGAAAAAAAAAAATTTGAGAAATTTTAGGACTACAAGAAAATGGAACGAGATTATATCAGGTGCAGTGCAAAAAGACCAAAAGAGGCCAAATCTAAGCTCACAGATGTTGCAAAAGTCAGGAAAAAAGTCCAGGAGGAAGACACAACTTGAGGGGAAGATATGAGGGACATGCCATCGATACTTTTTAAAAAAAAAAAAAAAAAAAATCCACCCCAAAATCATTCCCAAAAGTCAAAGCCATCAAAGGCAGGCTGTATGCTATCAAGTCCAGGCACATGGAGCAAAATTTTGACAAAATTGACCCCCGCTGAAGGCCAAAATAGAAAAAAAAGTACTTACAAACACTCTGGAATGGACAGACCATCAAAGGAATTGCAATTAGAGGAGAAAAAAAAAATTTGAGAAATTTAGGGACTACAAGAAAAAATGGAACGAGATTATATCAGGTGCAGTGCAAATGACCAAAAGAGGCCAAATCTAAGCTCACAGATGTTGCAAAAGTCAGGAAAAAAGTCCAGGAGGAAGACACAACTTGAGGGGGAAGATATGAGGGACATGCCATCGATACTTTTTAAAAAAAAAAAAAAAAATCACATAAAATCATTCCCAAAGTCAAAGCCATCAAAAAGGGCAGGCATGCTATCAAGTGCAGGACACATGGAGCAAAGCCCCAAAAAATGACCCCCCCGCTGAAGGCCAAAAAGAGAAAAGAAGTAAACTTACAAACACTCTGGAATGGACAGACCATCAAAGGAATTGCAATTAGAGGAGAAAAAAAAAAAATTTGAGAAATTTAGGGACTACAAGAAAATGGAACGAGATTATATCAGGTGCAGTGCAAAAGACCAAAAGAGGCCAAATCAAGCTCACAGATGTTGCAAAAGTCAGGAAAAAGTCCAGGAGGAAGACACAACTTGAGGGGAAGATATGAGGGACATGCCATCGATAGTTTTTAAAAAAAAAAAAAAAAAAAAAACCCAAAAATCATTCCCAAAAGTCAAAGCATGCCAAACAGGCATGCTATGCTATTCAAGTGCAGGCACATGGAGCAAAGCTGCCAAAAAAATTTCATTTCTGAAGGAAGGAATCCAAACCCGAAAGTACTTACAAACACTCTGGAATGGACAGACCATCAAAGGAATTGCAAAAAGAGGAGAAAAAAAAAAATTGAGAAATTTTTCTACAAAAAAATGGTCTGTGAGGAAATGAGGTGCAGTGCAAAAGACCAAAACAGGCCAAATCTAAGCTCACAGATGTTGCAAAAGTCAGGAAAAAAGTCCAGGAGGAAGACACAACTTGGAGGGGTAGATATGAGGGACATGCCATCGATACATTTTAATTGAAACCACAAAAATAATCCACCATAAAATCATTCCCAAAGTCAAAGCCATCAAAAGGCAGGCTGTATGCTATCTAGTGCAGGCACATGGAGCAAAGCTTGCCAAAATTGACCCCCGCTGAAGGCCAAAATAGAAAAGAAGTACTTACAAACACTCTGGAATGGACAGACCATCAAAGGAATTGCAATTAGAGGAGAAAAAAAAGAAAATTGAGAAATTTAGGGACTACAAGAAAATGGAACGAGATTATATCAGGTGCAGTGCAAATGACCAAAAGAGGCCAAATCGAAGCTCACAGATGTTGCAAAAGTCAGGAAAAAAGTCCAGGAGGAAGACACAACCTTGAGGGGAAGATATGAGGGACATGCCATCGATATTTTTAAAAAAAAAAAAAAAAAAAACCCAAAAAATCTTTCCCAAAGTCAAAGCCAACAAAAGGCAGGCATGCCATCAAGTTCAAGGACATCAAGCCAAGGCACATGGAGCCCATTTTGACAAATTTGACCCCCCCGCTGAAGGCCAAAAAAACGAATCTTGCAAACCCAAAAAGAAAGGCTTACAAACACTCTGGAATGGACAGACCATCAAAGGAATTGCAAAAAGAGGAAAAAAAAAAAAATTGAGAAATTTAGGGACTACAAAAAAAAATGGAACGAGATTATATCAGGTGCAGTGCAAAAGACCAAAAGAGGCCAAAACTAAGCTCACAGATGTTGCAAAAGCCAGGAAAAAGTCCAGGAGGAAGACACAACTTGAGGGGAAGATATGAGGGACATGCCATCGATACTTTTAAAAAAAAAAAAAAAAAATCCACCAAAAATCATTCCCAAAGTCAAAGCCATCAAAAGGCAGGCTGTATGCTATCAAGTGCAGGCACATGGAGCAAAGATTCCTGGTCCCTTTGAAATTGACCCCCGCTGAAGGCCAAAAAGGAGAAAAACCCAAAAAGACTTACAAAACACTCTGGAATGGACAGACCATCAAAGGAATTGCAAAAAGAGGAAAAAAAAAAAAATTTGAGAAATTTTGGGACTACAAAAAAAAATGGAACGAGATTATATCAGGTGCAGTGCAAATGACCAAAAGAGGCCAAATCGAAGCTCACAGATGTTGCAAAAGTCAGGAAAAAAGTCCAGGAGGAAGACACAACCTTGAGGGGAAGATATGAGGGACATGCCATCGATACTTTTTAATAGAAAACACAAAAAAAATCCACCATAAAATCATTCCCAAAGTCAAAGCCATCAAAAGGCAGGCTGTATGCTATCAAGTGCAGGCACATGGAGCAAAGCTTGCCAAAATTGACCCCCGCTGAAGGCCAAAATAGAAAAGAAGTACTTACAAACACTCTGGAATGGACAGACCATCAAAGGAATTGCAATTAGAGGAGAAAAAAAAGAAATTTGAGAAATTTAGGGACTACAAGAAAATGGAACGAGATTATATCAGGTGCAGTGCAAATGACCAAAAGAGGCCAAATCGAAGCTCACAGATGTTGCAAAAGTCAGGAAAAAAGTCCAGGAGGAAGACACAACCTTGAGGGGAAGATATGAGGGACATGCCATCGATACTTTTTAATAGTTAAAAAAAAAAAAAAAAACCAAAAAACTCTTTCCCAAAGTCAAAGCCAACAAAAGGCAAGGCATGCCATCAAGTTCAAGGACATCAAGCCAAGATTCCTCTATTGGTCCCCAAAAATTGCAAAATTCCGTTTTCCCCCCGAAAGGAAATTTCATTTCCTTTCGAAGGGAAAAATCTTGCAAACCCGAAAAGAAAGGCTTACAAACACTCTGGAAAGGAGATAGATTAATGAAAGGAATTAAAAAAAGGAGAAAAAAAAAAAAATTGGGAGATTTATTTTCTCAAAAAAATGGTCTGTGAGGAAATGAGCTGCAGTGCAAAAGACCAAAACCATGCCAAAACTAAGCTCACAGATGTTGCAAAAGCCAGGAAAAAGTCCAGGAGGAAGACACAACTTGGAGGGGAAGATATGAGGGACATGCCATCGATACTTTTTAATAGAAAACACAAAAAAAATCCACCATAAAATCATTCCCAAAGTCAAAGCCATCAAAAGGCAGGCTGTATGCTATCAAGTGCAGGCACATGGAGCAAAAAATTGGTTGACAAAATTGACCCCCCTGCTGAAGGCCAAAAGAAAAAAAGAAGTACTTACAAACACTCTGGAATGGACAGACCATCAAAGGAATTGCAATCACAGGAGAAAAAAAAAATTTACGAAATTTAGGGACTACAAGAAAATGGAACGAGATTATAGCAGGTGCAGTGCAAATGACCAAAAGAGGCCAAATCGAAGCTCACAGATGTTGCAAAAGTCAGGAAAAAAGTCCAGGAGGAAGACACAACTTGGAGGGGAAGATATGAGGGACATGGCTGGGATAGTTTTTAAAAAAAAAAAAAAAAAAAAAAAAAAAATCATTTCCCAAAGTCAAAGCCAACAAAAGGCAAGGCATGCCATCAAGTTCAAGGACATCAAGCCAAGATTCCTCTATTGGTCCCCATTGAATTGAAAGATTCCCCCCCCCCCCGAAGGAAAAATTTTTTCGAAGGGAAACGGAATCTTGCAAACCCGAAAAGAAAGGCTTACAAACACTCTGGAAAGGAGATAGGATTAATGAAAGGCAATTAATTAAAAAAAAAAAAAAATTTGAAAAATTGGGAGATTTATTTTCTCAAAAAAAAATGGTCTGTGAGGAAATGAGCTGCAGTGCAAAAGACCAAAACCATGCCAAAACTAAGCTCACAGATGTTGCAAAAGCCAGGAAAAAGTCCAGGAGGAAGACACAACTTGGAGGGGAAGATATGAGGGACATGCCATCGATACTTTTTAATAGAAAACACAAAAAATCCAATCCACCAAAAATCATTCCCAAAGTCAAAGCCATCAAAGGGCAGGCTGTATGCTATCAAGTGCAGGCACATGGAGCAAAATTTGACAAAATTGACCCCCCTGAAGGAAGGCCAAAAGAGAAAAAAGAAGTACTTACAAACACTCTGGAATGGACAGACCATCAAAGGAATTGCAATTAGAGGAGAAAAAAAAAAAATTTGAGAAATTTAGGGACTACAAGAAAATGGAACGAGATTATATCAGGTGCAGTGCAAAAAAATGACCAAAAGAGGCCAAATCGAAGCTCACAGATGTTGCAAAAGTCAGGAAAAAGTCCAGGAGGAAGACACAACTTGGAGGGGAAGATATGAGGGACATGCCATCGATACATTTTAATAGAAAACAAAAAAAAAAAAAAACCATAAAATCATTACCAAAGTCAAAGCCATCAAAAGGCAGGTTGTATGCTATCAAGTGCAGGCACATGGAGCAAAGCTTGAAAAATTGACCCCCCGCTGAAGGCCAAAAGAGAAAAAAGTACTTACAAACACTCTGGAATGGACAGACCATCAAATGAATTGCAATTAGAGGAGAAAAAAAAAAAATTTGAGAAATTTAGGGACTACAAGAAAATGGAACGAGATTATATCAGGTGCAGTGCAAATGACCAAAAGAGGCCAAATCGAAGCTCACAGATGTTGCAAAAGTCAGGAAAAAAGTCCAGGAGGAAGACACAACTTGGAGGGGAAGATATGAGGGACATGGCATGGATAGTTAAAAAAAAAAAAAAAAAAAACTCTTTCCCAAAGTCAAAGCCAACAAAAGGCAAGGCATGCCATCAAGTTCAAGGACATCAAGCCAAGATTCCTCTATTGGTCCCATGGAATTGAAAGATTCCGTTTCCCTTCCCGAAAGGAAATTTCATTTCCTTTCGAAGGGAAACGGAATCTTGCAAAACCCGAAAAGAAAGGCTTACAAACACTCTGGAAAGGAGATAGGATTAATGAAAGGCAATTAAAAAAAAAAAAAAAAAATCTGGAAAATTGGGAGATTTATTTTCTCAAAAAAATGGTCTGTGAGGAAATGAGCTGCAGTGCAAAAGACCAAAACCATGCCAAAACTAAGCTCACAGATGTTGCAAAAGCCAGGAAAAAGTCCAGGAGGAAGACGCAACCTTGAGGGGAAGATATGAGGGACATGCCATCGATACTTTTTAATAGAAAACACAAAAAAAATCCACCATAAAATCATTCCCAAAGTCAAAGCCATCAAAAGGCAGGCTGTATGCTATCAAGTGCAGGCACATGGAGCAAAATTTGACAAAATTGACCCCCGCTGAAGGCCAAAAGAGAAAAGAAGTACTTACAAACACTCTGGAATGGACAGACCATCAAAGGAATTGCAAATTAGAGGAGAAAAAAAAAAATTGAGAAATTTAGGGACTACAAGAAAAAAAATCGAGATTATATCAGGTGCAGTGCAAATGACCAAAAGAGGCCAAATCAAAGCTCACAGATGTTGCAAAAGTCAGGAAAAAGTCCAGGAGGAAGACACAACTTGAGGGGAAGATATGAGGGACATGCCATCGATACTTTTTAATAGAAAAAAAAAAAAATCAAACATAAAATCATTCCCAAAGTCAAAGCCATCAAAAAAGGCAGGCTGTATGCTATCAAGTGCAGGCACATGGAGCAAAGCTTGCTCTTGGTCCCCATGACCCCCGCTGAAGGCCAAAAAGAAAAAAGAAGTACTTACAAACACTCTGGAATGGACAGACCATCAAAGGAATTGCAATTAGAGGAGAAAAAAAAAAAAATTTGAGAAATTTAGGGACTACAAGAAAATGGAACGAGATTATATCAGGTGCAGTGCAAAAAGACCAAAAGAGGCCAAATCAAAGCTCACAGATGTTGCAAAAGTCAGGAAAAAAAAAAAAGGAGGAAGACACAACTTGAGGGGAAGATATGAGGGACATGCCATCGATAAAAAAAAAAGAAAAAACAAAAAAAAAAACAAGCCAAAAATCATTCCCAAAGTCAAAGCATCAAAAAAGAGGCAGGCTGTATGCTATCAAGTGCAGGCACATGGAGCAAAGCTTGAAAAAATTGACCCCCGCTGAAGGCCAAAATAGAAAAGAAAAAGACTTACAAACACTCTGGAATGGACAGACCATCAAAGGAATTGCAATTAGAGGAGAAAAAAAAAAATTTGAGAAATTTAGGGACTACAAAAAATGGAACGAGATTATATCAGGTGCAGTGCAAATGACCAAAAGAGGCCAAATCTAAGCTCACAGATGTTGCAAAAGTCAGGAAAAAGTCCAGGAGGAAGACACAACTTGAGGGGAAGATATGAGGGACATGGCATGGATAGTTTTTAAAAAAAAAAAAAAAAAAAACCAAAAATTCCCAAAGTCAAAGCCAACAAAAAGGCAAGGCATGCCATCAAGTTCAAGGACATCAAGCAAAGATTCCTCTATTGGTCCCCATTGAAAGAGCAAAAGTTTCCCTCCCGAAAAAATTTCATTTCCTTTCGAAAGGGAAAAAAAAAAAAAAAGAAAGGCTTACAAACACTCTGGAAAGGAGAGACCATTAAAGGAATTGCAATTAGAAAACCCCAAAAAAAAAAAATTTGGAGATTTATTTTCTCAAAAAAATGGTCTGTGAGATTAATGAGCTGCAGTGCAAAAAAAAGACCAAAACCATGCCAAAACTAAGCTCACAGATGTTGCAAAAGCCAGGAAAAAGTCCAGGAGGAAGACACAACTTGAGGGGAAGATATGAGGGACATGCCATCGATACTTTTTAATAGAAAAAAAAACAAAAAAAAAACCATAAAATCATTCCCAAAGTCAAAGCCATCAAAGGCTGTATGCTATCAAAGTGCAGGCACATGGAGCAAAAAAATTTTGACAAAATTGACCCCTGCTGAAGGCCAAAAGAGAAAAGAAGTACTTACAAACACTCTGGAATGGACAGACCATCAAAGGAATTGCAATTAGAGGAGAAAAAAAAAATTTGAGAAATTTAGGGACTACAAGAAAAAATGGAACGAGATTATATCAGGTGCAGTGCAAAATGACCAAAAGAGGCCAAATCAAAGCTCACAGATGTTGCAAAAGTCAGGAAAAAAAGTCCAGGAGGAAGACACAACCTGAGGGGAAGATATGAGGGACATGCCATCGATACTTTTTAATAGAAAACACAAAAAAAAAACCATAAAATCATTCCCAAAGTCAAAGCCATCAAAAAAGGCAGGCTGTATGCTATCAAGTGCAGGCACATGGAGCAAAGCTTGCCAAAATTGACCCCTGCTGAAGGTCAAAAGAGAAAAGAAGTACTTACAAACACTCTGGAATGGACAGACCATCAAAGGAATTGCAATTAGAGGAGAAAAAAAAGAAATTTGAGAAATTTAGGGACTACAAGAAAATGGAACGAGATTATATCAGGTGCAGTGCAAATGACCAAAAGAGGCCAAATCGAAGCTCACAGATGTTGCAAAAGCCAGGAAAAAAGTCCAGGAGGAAGACACAACTTGGAGGGGAAGATATGAGGGACATGGCTGGGATAGTTAAAAAAAAAAAAAAAAACAAAAAAAATCTTTCCCAAAGTCAAAGCCAACAAAAGGCAAGGCATGCCATCAAGTTCAAGGACATCAAGCAAAGATTCCTCTATTGGTCCCCATTGAAAAAGATTCCGTTTCCCTTCCCCGAAAAAAATTTTCTTTTTCGAAGGGAAACGGGAATCTTGCAAACCCGAAAAGAAAGGCTTACAAACACTCTGGAAAGGAGATAGGATTAATGAAAGGCAATTACAAAAAAACCCAAAAAAAAAAAAAAATTGGGAGATTTATTTTCTCAAAAAATGGTCTGTGAGGAAATGAGCTGCAGTGCAAAAGACCAAAACCATGCCAAAACTAAGCTCACAGATGTTGCAAAAGCCAGGAAAAAGTCCAGGAGGAAGACGCAACCTTGAGGGGAAGATATGAGGGACATGCCATCGATACTTTTTAATAGAAAACACAAAAAAAATCCACCATAAAATCATTCCCAAAGTCAAAGCCATCAAAGGCAGGCTGTATGCTATCAAGTGCAGGCACATGGAGCAAAGCTTGCCAAAATTGACCCCCGCTGAAGGCCAAAAGAGAAAAGAAGTACTTACAAACACTCTGGAATGGACAGACCATCAAAGGAATTGCAATTAGAGGAGAAAAAAAAGAAATTTGAGAAATTTAGGGACTACAAGAAAATGGAACGAGATTATATCAGGTGCAGTGCAAATGACCAAAAGAGGCCAAATCAAAGCTCACAGATGTTGCAAAAGTCAGGAAAAAAGTCCAGGAGGAAGACACAACCTTGAGGGGAAGATATGAGGGACATGGCTGGGATAGTTAAAAAAAAAAAAAAAAAAAAAAATCATTCCCAAAGTCAAAGCCAACAAAAAAAGGCAAGGCATGCCATCAAGTTCAAGGACATGGAGCAAAAGATTCCTCTATTGGTCCCCAAAAAACCCCCCCCTTCCCGAAGGCCAAAAATTTCCTTTCGAAGGGAAACGGAATCTTGCAAACCCGAAAAGAAAGGCTTACAAACACTCTGGAAAGGAGAGATTAATGAAAGGAATTGCAAAACCCCAAAAAAAAAAAAATTGGGAGATTTATTTTCTCAAAAAAATGGTCTGTGAGGAAATGAGCTGCAGTGCAAAAGACCAAAACCATGCCAAAACTAAGCTCACAGATGTTGCAAAAGCCAGGAAAAAGTCCAGGAGGAAGACACAACTTGAGGGGAAGATATGAGGGACATGCCATCGATACTTTTTAATAGAAAACACAAAAAAATCCACCATAAAATCATTCCCAAAGTCAAAGCCATCAAAGGCAGGCTGTATGCTATCAAGTGCAGGCACATGGAGCAAAGCTTGACAAAATTGACCCCCGCTGAAGGCCAAAAGAGAAAAGAAGTACTTACAAACACTCTGGAATGGACAGACCATCAAAGGAATTGCAATTAGAGGAGAAAAAAAAGAAATTTGAGAAATTTAGGGACTACAAGAAAATGGAACGAGATTATATCAGGTGCAGTGCAAATGACCAAAAGAGGCCAAATCAAGCTCACAGATGTTGCAAAAGTCAGGAAAAAAAAAAGTCAGGAGGAAGACACAACTTGAGGGGAAGATATGAGGGACATGGCTGGGATAGTTAAAAAAAAAAAAAAACCAAAAAACTTTCCAAAGTCAAAGCCAACAAAAAAGGCAAGGCATGCCATCAAGTTCAAGGACATCAAGCCAAGATTCCTCTATTGGTCCCCAAAATTGCAAAATTGACCCCTTCCCGGAAAGGAAAAAAAGGAAACGAATCTTGCAAACCCTGGAATGGCTTACAAACACTCTGGAAAGGAGATAGGATTAATGAAAGGCAATTACAAAAAACCCCAAAAAATCTGGAAAATTGGGAGATTTATTTTCTCAAAAAATGGTCTGTGAGGAAATGAGCTGCAGTGCAAAAGACCAAAACCATGCCAAAACTAAGCTCACAGATGTTGCAAAAGCCAGGAAAAAGTCCAGGAGGAAGACACAACTTGGAGGGGAAGATATGAGGGACATGCCATCGATACTTTTTAATAGAAAACACAAAAAAAATCCACCATAAAATCATTCCCAAAGTCAAAGCCATCAAAAGGCAGGCTGTATGCTATCAAGTGCAGGCACATGGAGCAAAATTTGACAAAATTGACCCCCGCTGAAGGCCAAAAGAGAAAAGAAGTACTTACAAACACTCTGGAATGGACAGACCATCAAAGGAATTGCAATTAGAGGAGAAAAAAAAGAAATTTGAGAAATTTAGGGACTACAAGAAAATGGAACGAGATTATATCAGGTGCAGTGCAAATGACCAAAAGAGGCCAAATCAAGCTCACAGATGTTGCAAAAGTCAGGAAAAAGTCCAGGAGGAAGAAGACACAACTTGAGGGGAAGATATGAGGGACATGCCATCGATACTTTTTAATAGAAAAAAAAAAATCCACCATAAAATCATTCCCAAAGTCAAAATCATCAAAAGGCAGGCTGTATGCTATCAAGTGCAGGCACATGGAGCAAAAAAGCTTGCCAAAATTGACCCCCGCTGAAGGCCAAAATAGAAAAGAAGTACTTACAAACACTCTGGAATGGACAGACCATCAAAGGAATTGCAATTGCAATTAGAGGAGAAAAAAAAAAAAATTTGAGAAATTTAGGGACTACAAGAAAAAAAATGGAACGAGATTATATCAGGTGCAGTGCAAATGACCAAAAGAGGCCAAATCAAAGCTCACAGATGTTGCAAAAGTCAGGAAAAAGTCCAGGAGGAAGACACAACTTGAGGGGAAGATATGAGGGACATGGCTGGGATAGTTAAAAAAAAAAAACAAAAAAAAATCTTTCCCAAAGTCAAAAGCAACAAAAGGCAAGGCATGCCAAAGTTCAAGGACATCAAAAGCCAAGATTCCTCTATTGGTCCCCATTGAAGGCACAGGATTCAAAATTTTCCAAAAATTGATTTCCTTTGAAGGGAAACGAAAAAAACCCGAAAAGAAAGGCTTACAAACACTCTGGAAAGGAGATAGGATTAATGAAAGGCAATTAAAAAAAACCCAAAAATCTGAAAATTGGGAGATTTATTTTCTCCAAAAAATGGTCTGTGAGGAAATGAGCTGCAGTGCAAAAGACCAAAACCATGCCAAAACTAAGCTCACAGATGTTGCAAAAGCCAGGAAAAAGTCCAGGAGGAAGACACAACCTTGAGGGGAAGATATGAGGGACATGCCATCGATACTTTTTAATAGAAAACACAAAAAAAATCCACCATAAAATCATTCCCAAAGTCAAAGCCATCAAAGGCAGGCTGTATGCTATCAAGTGCAGGCACATGGAGCAAAATTTGACAAAATTGACCCCCGCTGAAGGCCAAAAGAGAAAAGAAGTACTTACAAACACTCTGGAATGGACAGACCATCAAAGGAATTGCAATTAGAGGAGAAAAAAAAAATTGAGAAATTTAGGGACTACAAGAAAATGGAACGAGATTATATCAGGTGCAGTGCAAATGACCAAAAGAGGCCAAATCAAAGCTCACAGATGTTGCAAAAGTCAGGAAAAAAGTCCAGGAGGAAGACACAACTTGGAGGGGAAGATATGAGGGACATGCCATCGATACATTTTAATAGAAAACAAAAAAAAAAAATCAAGCATAAAATCATTCCCAAAGTCAAAGCCATCAAAAGGCAGGTTGTATGCTATCAAGTGCAGGCACATGGAGCAAAGCTTGCCAAAATTGACCCCCGCTGAAGGCCAAAATAGAAAAGAAGTACTTACAAACACTCTGGAATGGACAGACCATCAAAGGAATTGCAATTAGAGGAGAAAAAAAAGAAATTTGAGAAATTTAGGGACTACAAGAAAATGGAACGAGATTATATCAGGTGCAGTGCAAATGACCAAAAGAGGCCAAATCAAAGCTCACAGATGTTGCAAAAGTCAGGAAAAAAGTCCAGGAGGAAGACACAACTTGGAGGGGAAGATATGAGGGACATGGCTGGGATAGTTTTTAAAAAAAAAAAAAAAAAACCAAAAAAATCTTTCCCAAAGTCAAAGCCAACAAAAGGCAAGGCATGCCATCAAGTTCAAGGACATCAAGCAAAGATTCCTCTATTGGTCCCCATTGAAATTGCAAGATTCCGTTTCCCTTCCCGAAAAAAATTTCCCCTTTTTTCGAAAGGAAACGGAATCTTGCAAACCCGAAAAGAAAGGCTTACAAAACACTCTGGAAAGGAGATAGGATTAATGAAAGGCAATTAAAAAAAAGGAGAAAAAAAAAAAAAATTTGGAGATTTATTTTCTCAAAAATGGTCTGTGAGGAAATGAGCTGCAGTGCAAAAGACCAAAACCATGCCAAAACTAAGCTCACAGATGTTGCAAAAGCCAGGAAAAAGTCCAGGAGGAAGACACAACCTTGAGGGGAAGATATGAGGGACATGCCATCGATACTTTTTAATAGAAAACACAAAAAAAAAATCCCATAAAATCATTCCCAAAGTCAAAGCCATCAAAAGGCAGGCTGTATGCTATCAAGTGCAGGCACATGGAGCAAAATTTGACAAAATTGACCCCCGCTGAAGGCCAAAAGAGAAAAAAAGAAGTACTTACAAACACTCTGGAATGGACAGACCATCAAAGGAATTGCAATTAGAGGAGAAAAAAAAAAATTGAGAAATTTAGGGACTACAAGAAAATGGAACGAGATTATATCAGGTGCAGTGCAAATGACCAAAAGAGGCCAAATCGAAGCTCACAGATGTTGCAAAAGTCAGGAAAAAAGTCCAGGAGGAAGACACAACTTGAGGGGAAGATATGAGGGACATGGCATCGATAGTTTTTAAAAAAAAAAAAAACAAAAAAAATCTTTTCCAAAATCATTCCAACAAAAGGCAAGGCATGCCATCAAGTTCAAGGACATCAAGCCAAGATTCCTCTATTGGTCCCCAGCAAAATTTGAAAAATTGACCCCCCCGAAGGCCAAAAAGAAAAGGAAACGGAATCTTGCAAACCTCTGGAAAGGACAGAAACACTCAAAGGAGATTTAATGAAAGGCAATTAGAAAAAAAAAAAAAAATCTGAAAAATTGGAAATTTATTTTCTACAAAAAATGGTCTGTGAGATTAATGAGCTGCAGTGCAAAAGACCAAAACCATGCCAAAACTAAGCTCACAGATGTTGCAAAAGCCAGGAAAAAGTCCAGGAGGAAGACGCAACCTTGAGGGGAAGATATGAGGGACATGCCATCGATACTTTTTAATAGAAAACAAAAAAAAAAAAAATCAAGCATAAAATCATTCCCAAAGTCAAAGCCATCAAAAGGCAGGCTGTATGCTATCAAGTGCAGGCACATGGAGCAAAATTTGCCAAAATTGACCCCCGCTGAAGGCCAAAAGAGAAAAGAAGTACTTACAAACACTCTGGAATGGACAGACCATCAAAGGAATTGCAATTAGAGGAGAAAAAAAAAGAAATTTGAGAAATTTAGGGACTACAAGAAAATGGAACGAGATTATATCAGGTGCAGTGCAAATGACCAAAAGAGGCCAAATCGAAGCTCACAGATGTTGCAAAAGTCAGGAAAAAAGTCCAGGAGGAAGACACAACCTTGAGGGGAAGATATGAGGGACATGGCATCGATAGTTTTTAAAAAAAAAAAAAAAAAAAATCACCAAAAATCATTCCCAAAGTCAAAGCCAACAAAAGGCAAGCCATCATGCCATCAAGTTCAGGACATCAAGCCAAGATTCCTCTATGGTCCCCATTGAAATTGATTCCCCCTTCCCGAAGGCCAAAAGAAGAAAACGAATCTTGCAAACCCGAAAAAAGGAAAGGCTTACAAACACTCTGGAATGAGATAGATTAATGAAAGGAATTGCAAAAACCCCAAAAATCTGAAATTTGGGATTTATTTTCTCAAAAAAAAATGTCTGTGAGGAAATCAGGTGCAGTGCAAAAAAGACAAAAAGATGCCAAAACTAAGCTCACAGATGTTGCAAAAGCCAGGAAAAAAAGTCCAGGAGGAAGACACAACTTGAGGGGAAGATATGAGGGACATGCCATCGATACTTTTTAAAAAAAAAAACAAAAAAAATCCACCATAAAATCATTCCCAAAGTCAAAGCCATCAAAAGGCAGGCTGTATGCTATCAAGTGCAGGCACATGGAGCAAAATTTGACAAAATTGACCCCCGCTGAAGGCCAAAAGAGAAAAAAAAGTACTTACAAACACTCTGGAATGGACAGACCATCAAAGGAATTGCAATTAGAGGAGAAAAAAAAAAAATTGAGAAATTTAGGGACTACAAGAAAATGGAACGAGATTATATCAGGTGCAGTGCAAAAAAACCAAAAGAGGCCAAATCAAGCTCACAGATGTTGCAAAAGTCAGGAAAAAAAAGTCAGGAGGAAGACACAACCTTGAGGGGAAGATATGAGGGACATGCCATCGATACTTTTTAATAGAAAACACAAAAAAATCCACCATAAAATCATTCCCAATGTCAAAGCCATCAAAGGCAGGCTGTATGCTATCAAGTGCAGGCACATGGAGCAAAGCTTGCCAAAATTGATCCCTGCTGAAGGTCAAAAGAGAAAAGAAGTACTTACAAACACTCTGGAATGGACAGACCATCAAAGGAATTGCAATTAGAGGAGAAAAAAAAGAAATTTGAGAAATTTAGGGACTACAAGAAAATGGATCGAGATTATATCAGGTGCAGTGCAAATGACCAAAAGAGGCCAAATCAAAGCTCACAGATGTTGCAAAAGTCAGGAAAAAAGTCCAGGAGGAAGACACAACCTTGAGGGGAAGATATGAGGGACATGCCATCGATACTTTTTAATAGAAAACACAAAAAAATCCACCATAAAATCATTCCCAAAGTCAAAGCCATCAAAAGGCAGGCTGTATGCTATCAAGTGCAGGCACATGGAGCAAAGCTTGCCAAAATTGACCCCCGCTGAAGGCCAAAAGAGAAAAGAAGTACTTACAAACACTCTGGAATGGACAGACCATCAAAGGAATTGCAATTAGAGGAGAAAAAAAAAAAAAATTTGAGAAATTTAGGGACTACAAGAAAAAAAATGAACGAGATTATATCAGGTGCAGTGCAAATGACCAAAAGAGGCCAAATCGAAGCTCACAGATGTTGCAAAAGTCAGGAAAAAAGTCCAGGAGGAAGACACAACTTGGAGGGGAAGATATGAGGGACATGCCATCGATACTTTTTAATAGAAAACACAAAAAAAATCCAATATAAAATCATTCCCAAAGTCAAAGCCATCAAAAGGTAGGCTGTATGCTATCAAGTGCAGGCACATGGAGCAAAGCTTGCCAAAATTGATCCCTGCTGAAGGTCAAAAGAGAAAAGAAGTACTTACAAACACTCTGGAATGGACAGACCATCAAAGGAATTGCAATTAGAGGAGAAAAAAAAGAAATTTGAGAAATTTAGGGACTACAAGAAAATGGAACGAGATTATATCAGGTGCAGTGCAAATGACCAAAAGAGGCCAAATCTAAGCTCACAGATGTTGCAAAAGTCAGGAAAAAGTCCAGGAGGAAGACACAACTTGGAGGGGAAGATATGAGGGACATGGCTGGGATAGTTAAAAAAAAAAAAAAAAAAAACCAAAAAATCTTTCCCAAAGTCAAAGCCAACAAAAGGCAAGGCATGCCATCAAGTTCAAGGACATCAAGCCAAGATTCCTCTATTGGTCCCCATTGAAATTGCAAGATTCCGTTTCCCTTCCCGAAAGGAAATTTCATTTCCTTTCGGGAAGGGAAACGGAATCTTGCAAACCCGAAAAGAAAGGCTTACAAACACTCTGGAAAGGAGATAGGATTAATGAAAGGCAATTAAAAAAAAACCAAAAAATCCGGAAAATTGGGAGATTTATTTTCTCAAAAAAAATGGTCTGAGGAAATGAGCTGCAGTGCAAAAGACCAAAACCATGCCAAAACTAAGCTCACAGATGTTGCAAAAGCCAGGAAAAAAAAGTCCAGGAGGAAGACACAACTTGAGGGGAAGATATGAGGGACATGCCATCGATACTTTTTAATAGAAAACACAAAAAAAAAAAAGGCCACCATAAAATCATTCCCAAAGTCAAAGCCATCAAAAGTTCAGGCTGTATGCTATCAAGTGCAGGCACATGGAGCAAAATTTGACAAAATTGACCCCCGCTGAAGGCCAAAAGAGAAAAGAAGTACTTACAAACACTCTGGAATGGACAGACCATCAAAGGAATTGCAATTAGAGGAGAAAAAAAAGAAATTTGAGAAATTTAGGGACTACAAGAAAATGGAACGAGATTATATCAGGTGCAGTGCAAATGACCAAAAGAGGCCAAATCGAAGCTCACAGATGTTGCAAAAGTCAGGAAAAAGTCCAGGAGGAAGACACAACCTTGAGGGGAAGATATGAGGGACATGCCATCGATACTTTTTAATAGAAAACACAAAAAAAATCCACCATAAAATCATTCCCAAAGTCAAAGCCATCAAAGGCAGGCTGTATGCTATCAAGTGCAGGCACATGGAGCAAAGCTTGCCAAAATTGACCCCCGCTGAAGGCCAAAAGAGAAAAGAAGTACTTACAAACACTCTGGAATGGACAGACCATCAAAGGAATTGCAATTAGAGGAGAAAAAAAAGAAATTTGAGAAATTTAGGGACTACAAGAAAATGGATCGAGATTATATCAGGTGCAGTGCAAATGACCAAAAGAGGCCAAATCAAAGCTCACAGATGTTGCAAAAGTCAGGAAAAAAGTCCAGGAGGAAGACACAACTTGGAGGGCAAGATATGAGGGACATGGCTGGGATAGTTAAAAAAAAAAAAAAAAAAAAAAAATCATTCCCAAAGTCAAAGCCAACAAAAGGCAAGGCATGCCATCAAGTTCAAGGACATCAAAGCCAATTCCTCTATTGGTCCCCATTGAAATTGCAAGATTCCGTTTCCCTTCCCGAAAGGAAATTTCATTTTTTCGGAAGGGAAAAAATCTTGCAAACCCGAAAAGAAAGGCTTACAAACACTCTGGAAAGGAGATAGGATTAATGAAAGGCAATTACAAAAAACCCCAAAAAATCTGGAAAATTGGGAGATTTATTTTCTCAAAAAAATGGTCTGTGAGGAAATGAGCTGCAGTGCAAAAGACCAAAACCATGCCAAAACTAAGCTCACAGATGTTGCAAAAGCCAGGAAAAAGTCCAGGAGGAAGACACAACCTTGAGGGGAAGATATGAGGGACATGCCATCGATACTTTTTAATAGAAAACACAAAAAAAATCCACCATAAAATCATTCCCAAAGTCAAAGCCATCAAAGGCAGGCTG
>JALJVW010000175.1:0-13221 GCA_024865655.1 Emberiza elegans | reverse complement strand
ACAAAAAATCCACCATAAAATCATTCCCAAAGTCAAAGCCATCAAAGGCAGGCATGCTATCAAGTGCAGGCACATGGAGCAAATTTCCAAATTGGTCCCCTGCTGAAGGCAGAAAAGAAGTACATTTCCTTTACAAACACTCTGGAATGGACAGACCATCAAAGAATTGCAAAGGAGAAAAAAAAAAATTTGAGAAAATTTGGGGACTACAAGAAAATGGATCGAGATTATATCAGGAGCAGTGCAAATGACCAAAAGAGGCCAAATCGAAGCTCACAGATGTTGCAAAAGTCAGGAAAAAGTCCAGGAGGAAGACACAACTTTGAGGGGAAGATATGAGGGACATGGCTGGGATACTTAAAAAAAAAAACAAAAAAAAAAACCATAAAATCATTCCCAAAGTCAAAGCCATCAAAAAGGCAGGCTGCCATGCTATCAAGCAGACATCATGGGCACAATCCCCTGCTGAAGGCCAAAAGAGAAAAGAAGTACTTACAAACACTCTGGAATGGACAGACCATCAAAGGAATTGCAATTAGAGGAAAAAAAAAGAAATTTGAGAAATTTAGGGACTACATCAAAAAATGGTCTGAGATTATATCAGGTGCAGTGCAAATGACCAAAAGAGGCCAAATCGAAGCTCACAGATGTTGCAAAAGTCAGGAAAAAGTCCAGGAGGAAGACACAACTTGAGGGCAAGATATGAGGGACATGGCTGGGATAGTTAAAAAAAAAAAAAATCCAAAAAATCTTTCCCAAAGTCAAAGCCAACAAAAGGCAAGGCATGCCATCAAGTTCAAGGACATCAAGCCAAGATTCCTCTATTGGTCCCCATTCCACAAAGTTTCCCCCGAAAGGAAATTTCATTTTTCGAAGGGAAACGGAATCTTGCAAAGAAAAGAAAGGCTTACAAACACTCTGGAAAGGAGATAGGATTAATGAAAGGCAATTACAAAAAACCCCAAAAAATCTGGAAAATTGGGAGATTTATTTTCTCAAAAAAATGGTCTGTGAGGAAATGAGCTGCAGTGCAAAAGACCAAAACCATGCCAAAACTAAGCTCACAGATGTTGCAAAAGCCAGGAAAAAGTCCAGGAGGAAGACACAACCTTGAGGGGAAGATATGAGGGACATGCCATCGATACTTTTTAATAGAAAACACAAACAAATCCACCATAAAATCATTCCCAAAGTCAAAGCCATCAAAGGCAGGCTGTATGCTATCAAGTGCAGGCACATGGAGCAAAATTTGACAAAATTGACCCCTGCTGAAGGCCAAAAGAGAAAAGAAGTACTTACAAACACTCTGGAATGGACAGACCATCAAAGGAATTGCAATTAGGGAAAAAAAAGAAATTTGAGAAATTTAGGGACTACAAGAAAATGGAACGAGATTATATCAGGTGCAGTGCAAATGACCAAAAGAGGCCAAATCGAAGCTCACAGATGTTGCAAAAGTCAGGAAAAAAGTCCAGGAGGAAGACACAACTTGGAGGGAAGGTATGAGGGACATGCCATCGATACATATTAATAGAAAACACAAAAAAATCCACCATAAATCATTCCCAAAGTCAAAGCCATCAAAAGGCAGGTTGTATGCTATCAAGTGCAGGCACATGGAGCAAAGCTTGCCAAAATTGACCCCCGCTGAAGGCCAAAATAGAAAAGAAGTACTTACAAACACTCTGGAATGGACAGACCATCAAAGGAATTGCAATTAGAGGAAAAAAAAAAATTTGAGAAATTTAGGGACTACAAGAAAATGGAACGAGATTATATCAGGTGCAGTGCAAATGACCAAAAGAGGCCAAATCGAAGCTCACAGATGTTGCAAAAGTCAGGAAAAAAGTCCAGGAGGAAGACACAACTTGAGGGCAAGATATGAGGGACATGGCTGGATACTTTTAAAAAAAAAAAAAAAAACCATTCCCAAAGTCAAAGCCAACAAAAGGCAAGGCATGCCATCAAGTTCAAGGACATCAAGCCAAGATTCCTCTATTGGTCCCCATTGAAATTGCAAGATTCCGTTTCCCTTCCCGAAAGGAAATTTCATTTCCTTTCGGGAAGGGAAACGAATCTTGCAAAAAAAAAGAAAGGCTTACAAACACTCTGGAAAGGAGATAGGATTAATGAAAGGCAATTACAAAAAACCCCAAAAAATCTGGAAAATTGGGAGATTTATTTTCTCAAAAAAATGGTCTGTGAGGAAATGAGCTGCAGTGCAAAAGACCAAAACCATGCCAAAACTAAGCTCACAGATGTTGCAAAAGCCAGGAAAAAGTCCAGGAGGAAGACACAACCTTGAGGGGAAGATATGAGGGACATGCCATCGATACTTTTTAATAGAAAACACAAAAAAAATCCACCATAAAATCATTCCCAAAGTCAAAGCCATCAAAGGCAGGCTGTATGCTATCAAGTGCAGGCACATGGAGCAACATTTGACAAAATTGACCCCTGCTGAAGGCCAAAAGAGAAAAGAAGTACTTACAAACACTCTGGAATGGACAGACCATCAAAGGAATTGCAATTAGAGGAGAAAAAAAAGAAATTTGAGAAATTTAGGGACTACAAGAAAATGGAACGAGATTATATCAGGTGCAGTGCAAATGACCAAAAGAGGCCAAATCGAAGCTCACAGATGTTGCAAAAGTCAGGAAAAAAGTCCAGGAGGAAGACACAACTTGGAGGGCAAGATATGAGGGACATGGCTGGGATAGTTAAAAAAAAAAAGAAAAAACCGAAAAACTCTTTCCCAAAGTCAAAGCCAACAAAAGGCAAGGCATGCCATCAAGTTCAAGGACATCAAGCCAAGATTCCTCTATTGGTCCCCATTGAAATTGCAAGATTCCGTTTCCCTTCCCGAAAGGAAATTTCATTTCCTTTCGGGAAGGGAAACGGAATCTTGCAAACCCGAAAAGAAAGGCTTACAAACACTCTGGAAAGGAGATAGGATTAATGAAAGGCAATTACAAAAAACCCCAAAAAATCTGGAAAATTGGGAGATTTATTTTCTCAAAAAAATGGTCTGTGAGGAAATGAGCTGCAGTGCAAAAGACCAAAACCATGCCAAAACTAAGCTCACAGATGTTGCAAAAGCCAGGAAAAAGTCCAGGAGGAAGACGCAACCTTGAGGGGAAGATATGAGGGACATGCCATCGATACTTTTTAATAGAAAACACAAAAAAAATCCACCATAAAATCATTCCCAAAGTCAAAGCCATCAAAAGGCAGGCTGTATGCTATCAAGTGCAGGCACATGGAGCAAAATTTGACAAAATTGACCCCCGCTGAAGGCCAAAAGAGAAAAGAAGTACTTACAAACACTCTGGAATGGACAGACCATCAAAGGAATTGCAATTAGAGGAGAAAAAAAAGAAATTTGAGAAATTTAGGGACTACAGAAAAAATGGAACGAGATTATATCAGGTGCAGTGCAAATGACCAAAAGAGGCCAAATCGAAGCTCACAGATGTTGCAAAAGTCAGGAAAAAGTCCAGGAGGAAGACACAACTTGAGGGGAAGATATGAGGGACATGCCATCGATATTTTTAATAAAAAAACACAAAAAAATCCACCATAAAATCATTCCCAAAGTCAAAGCCATCAAAGGCAGGCTGTATGCTATCAAGTGCAGGCACATGGAGCAAAATTTTGACAAAATTGACCCCCCGCTGAAGGCCAAAAAGAGAAAAGAAGTACTTACAAACACTCTGGAATGGACAGACCATCAAAGGAATTGCAATTAGAGGAGAAAAAAAAAGAAATTTGAGAAATTTAGGGACTACAAGAAAATGGAACGAGATTATATCAGGTGCAGTGCAAATGACCAAAAGAGGCCAAATCGAAGCTCACAGATGTTGCAAAAGTCAGGAAAAAGTCCAGGAGGAAGACACAACTTGAGGGCAAGATATGAGGGACATGGCTGGGATACTTTTTAAAAAAAAAAAAAAAAAACCACCAAAAACTCTTTCCCAAAGTCAAAGCCAACAAAAAAGGCAAGGCATGCCATCAAGTTCAAGGACATCAAGCCAAGCACATGGATTCCCTATTGGTCCCTTTTTGAAAGGAAAATTTCATTTTCGGGAGGGAAAAGGCCAAAAGAGAAAAGAAAGTACTTACAAACACTCTGGAATGGACAGAGGATTAATGAATTGCAATTAGAAAAAAGAAAAAATCTGGAAAATTGGGAATTTATTTTCTCAAAAAAATGGTCTGTGAGGAAATGAGCTGCAGTGCAAAAGACCAAAACCATGCCAAAACTAAGCTCACAGATGTTGCAAAAGCCAGGAAAAAGTCCAGGAGGAAGACACAACTTGAGGGGAAGATATGAGGGACATGCCATGGGATATTTTTTAATAAAAAACAAAAAAAAACATAAAATCATTCCCAAAGTCAAAGCCATCAAAAGGCAGGCTGTATGCTATCAATGCAGGCACATGGAGCAAAATTTGACAAAATTGACCCCGCTGAAAAAAGAGAAAATTTATTTTACAAACACTCTGGAATGGACAGACCATCAAAGGAATTGAATTAGAGGAAAAAAAAAAAAATTTGAGAAATTTAGGGACTTACAAAAAATGGAACGAGATTATATCAGGTGCAGTGCAAATGACCAAAAGAGGCCAAATCGAAGCTCACAGATGTTGCAAAAGTCAGGAAAAAAGTCCAGGAGGAAGACACAACTTGAGGGGAAGATATGAGGGACATGCCATCGATATTTTTAATAAAAAAACAAAAAAAATCCACCATAAAATCATTCCCAAAGTCAAAGCCATCAAAAGGCAGGCTGTATGCTATCAAGTGCAGGCACATGGAGCAAAATTTGACCAAAATTGACCCCCGCTGAAGGCCAAAAGAGAAAAGAAGTACTTACAAACACTCTGGAATGGACAGACCATCAAAGGAATTGCAATTAGAGGAAAAAAAAAAAAATTTGAGAAATTGGGGGACTACAAAAAATGGAACGAGATTATATCAGGTGCAGTGCAAATGACCAAAAGAGGCCAAATCGAAGCTCACAGATGTTGCAAAAGTCAGGAAAAAAAAGTCCAGGAGGAAGACACAACCTGAGGGGAAGATATGAGGGACATGCCATCGATACTTTTTAATAGAAAAAACAAAAAAAATCCACCATAAAATCATTCCCAAAGTCAAAGCCATCAAAGGCAGGCTGTATGCTATCAAGTGCAGGCACATGGAGCAAAATTTGACAAAATTGACCCCTGCTGAAGGCCAAAAGAGAAAAGAAGTACTTACAAACACTCTGGAATGGACAGACCATCAAAGGAATTGCAATTAGAGGAGAAAAAAAAGAAATTTGAGAAATTTAGGGACTACAAGAAAATGGAACGAGATTATATCAGGTGCAGTGCAAATGACCAAAAGAGGCCAAATCGAAGCTCACAGATGTTGCAAAAGTCAGGAAAAAAGTCCAGGAGGAAGACACAACTTGGAGGGCAAGATATGAGGGACATGGCTGGGATAGTTAAAAAAAAAAAGAAAAAACCGAAAAACTCTTTCCCAAAGTCAAAGCCAACAAAAGGCAAGGCATGCCATCAAGTTCAAGGACATCAAGCCAAGATTCCTCTATTGGTCCCCATTGAAATTGCAAGATTCCGTTTCCCTTCCCGAAAGGAAATTTCATTTCCTTTCGGGAAGGGAAACGGAATCTTGCAAACCCGAAAAGAAAGGCTTACAAACACTCTGGAAAGGAGATAGGATTAATGAAAGGCAATTACAAAAAACCCCAAAAAATCTGGAAAATTGGGAGATTTATTTTCTCAAAAAAATGGTCTGTGAGGAAATGAGCTGCAGTGCAAAAGACCAAAACCATGCCAAAACTAAGCTCACAGATGTTGCAAAAGCCAGGAAAAAGTCCAGGAGGAAGACGCAACCTTGAGGGGAAGATATGAGGGACATGCCATCGATACTTTTTAATAGAAAACACAAAAAAATCCACCATAAAATCATTCCCAAAGTCAAAGCCATCAAAGGCAGGCTGTATGCTATCAAGTGCAGGCACATGGAGCAAAATTTGACAAAATTGACCCCCGCTGAAGGCCAAAAGAGAAAAGAAGTACTTACAAACACTCTGGAATGGACAGACCATCAAAGGAATTGCAATTAGAGGAGAAAAAAAAGAAATTTGAGAAATTTAGGGACTACAAGAAAATGGAACGAGATTATATCAGGTGCAGTGCAAATGACCAAAAGAGGCCAAATCGAAGCTCACAGATGTTGCAAAAGCCAGGAAAAAGTCCAGGAGGAAGACACAACCTTGAGGGGAAGATATGAGGGACATGCCATCGATACTTTTTAATAGAAAACACAAAAAAAATCCACCATAAAATCATTCCCAAAGTCAAAGCCATCAAAAGGCAGGCTGTATGCTATCAAGTGCAGGCACATGGAGCAAAATTTGACAAAATTGACCCCCGCTGAAGGCCAAAAGAGAAAAGAAGTACTTACAAACACTCTGGAATGGACAGACCATCAAAGGAATTGCAATTAGAGGAGAAAAAAAAGAAATTTGAGAAATTTAGGGACTACAAGAAAATGGAACGAGATTATATCAGGTGCAGTGCAAATGACCAAAAGAGGCCAAATCGAAGCTCACAGATGTTGCAAAAGTCAGGAAAAAGTCCAGGAGGAAGACACAACTTGAGGGCAAGATATGAGGGACATGGCTGGGATAGTAAAAAAAAAAAAAAAAAAAACCAAAAACTCTTTCCCAAAGTCAAAGCCAACAAAAGGCAAGGCATGCCATCAAGTTCAAGGACATCAAGCCAAGATTCCTCTATTGGTCCCCCATGGATTGCAAGATTCGTTTCCCTTCCCGAAGGAAATTGACCCGGAGGGAAACGGAATCTTGCAAAAAGAAAAGAAAGGCTTACAAACACTCTGGAAAGGAGATAGGATTAATGAAAGGCAATTTAAAAAACCCCAAAAATCTGGAAAATTGGGAGATTTATTTTCTCAAAAAAAATGGTCTGTGAGGAAATGAGCTGCAGTGCAAAAGACCAAAACCATGCCAAAACTAAGCTCACAGATGTTGCAAAAGCCAGGAAAAAGTCCAGGAGGAGACACAACTTGAGGGGAAGATATGAGGGACATGCCATCGATACTTTTTAATAGAAAACACAAAAAATCCACCATAAAATCATTCCCAAAGTCAAAGCCATCAAAGGCAGGCTGTATGCTATCAAGTGCAGGCACATGGAGCAAAATTTGACAAAATTGACCCCCGCTGAAGGCCAAAAAGAGAAAAGAAGTACTTACAAACACTCTGGAATGGACAGACCATCAAAGGAATTGCAATTAGAGGAGAAAAAAAAAGAAATTTGAGAAATTTAGGGACTACAAGAAAATGGAACGAGATTATATCAGGTGCAGTGCAAATGACCAAAAGAGGCCAAATCGAAGCTCACAGATGTTGCAAAAGTCAGGAAAAAAGTCCAGGAGGAAGACACAACTTGGAGGGAAGGTATGAGGGACATGCCATCAATACATTTTAAATAAAATCAAAAAAAAAATCCACCATAAAATCATTCCCAAAGTCAAAGCCATCAAAAGGCAGGCTGTATGCTATCAAGTGCAGGCACATGGAGCAAAGCTTGCCAAAATTGACCCCGCTGAAGGTCAAAAGAGAAAAGAAGTACTTACAAACACTCTGGAATGGACAGACCATCAAAGGAATTGCAATTAGAGGAGAAAAAAAAAGAAATTTGAGAAATTTAGGGACTACAAGAAAATGGAACGAGATTATATCAGGTGCAGTGCAAATGACCAAAAAGAGGCCAAATCGAAGCTCACAGATGTTGCAAAAGTCAGGAAAAAGTCCAGGAGGAAGACACAACTTGAGGGCAAGATATGAGGGACATGGCTGGGATAGTTAAAAAAAAAAAAAAAAAAACAAAAAACTCTTTCCCAAAGTCAAAGCCAAAAAAGGCAAGGCATGCCATCAAGTTCAAGGACATCAAGCCAAGATTCCTCTATTGGTCCCTGTATGCTATCAGATTTCGTTTCCCACATGGAGCAAATTTCCTTTCGGAAGGGAAACGGAATCTTGCAAACCCGAAAAGAAAGAAGTATACAAACAAACACTCTGGAAGGAGAGAGGATTAATGAAAGGCAATTACATTAGAGGAAAAAAAATCTGGAAAATTGGGAGATTTATTTTCTCAAAAAATGGTCTGTGAGGAAATGAGCTGCAGTGCAAAAGACCAAAACCATGCCAAAACTAAGCTCACAGATGTTGCAAAAGCCAGGAAAAAGTCCAGGAGGAAGACACAACCTTGAGGGGAAGATATGAGGGACATGCCATCGATACTTTTTAATAGAAAACACAAAAAAATCCACCATAAAATCATTCCCAAAGTCAAAGCCATCAAAAGGCAGGCTGTATGCTATCAAGTGCAGGCACATGGAGCAAAATTTGACAAAATTGACCCCCGCTGAAGGCCAAAAGAGAAAAGAAGTACTTACAAACACTCTGGAATGGACAGACCATCAAAGGAATTGCAATTAGAGGAGAAAAAAAAGAAATTTGAGAAATTTAGGGACTACAAGAAAATGGAACGAGATTATATCAGGTGCAGTGCAAATGACCAAAAGAGGCCAAATCGAAGCTCACAGATGTTGCAAAAGTCAGGAAAAAGTCCAGGAGGAAGACACAACCTTGAGGGGAAGATATGAGGGACATGCCATCGATACTTTTTTAATAGAAAACCAAAAAAAATCCACCATAAAATCATTCCCAAAGTCAAAGCCATCAAAAGGCAGGCTGTATGCTATCAGTGCAGGCACATGGAGCAAAATTTTCGAAAAATTTGACCCCGCTGAAGGCCAAAAGAGAAAAGAAGTACTTACAAACACTCTGGAATGGACAGACCATCAAAGGAATTGCAATTAGAGGAGAAAAAAAGAAATTTGAGAAATTTAGGGACTACAAGAAAATGGAACGAGATTATATCAGGTGCAGTGCAAATGACCAAAAGAGGCCAAATCGAAGCTCACAGATGTTGCAAAAGTCAGGAAAAAAGTCCAGGAGGAAGACACAACTTGGAGGGCAAGATATGAGGGACATGGCTGGGATAGTTAAAAAAAAAAAGAAAAAACCAAAAAAACTCTTTCCCAAAGTCAAAGCCAACAAAAGGCAAGGCATGCCATCAAGTTCAAGGACATCAAGCCAAGATTCCTCTATTGGTCCCCATTGAAATTGCAAGATTCCGTTTCCCTTCCCGAAAGGAAATTTCATTTCCTTTCGGGAAGGGAAACGGAATCTTGCAAACCCGAAAAGAAAGGCTTACAAACACTCTGGAAAGGAGATAGGATTAATGAAAGGCAATTACAAAAAACCCCAAAAAATCTGGAAAATTGGGAGATTTATTTTCTCAAAAAAATGGTCTGTGAGGAAATGAGCTGCAGTGCAAAAGACCAAAACCATGCCAAAACTAAGCTCACAGATGTTGCAAAAGCCAGGAAAAAGTCCAGGAGGAAGACACAACCTTGAGGGGAAGATATGAGGGACATGCCATCGATACTTTTTAATAGAAAACACAAAAAAAATCCACCATAAAATCATTCCCAAAGTCAAAGCCATCAAAGGCAGGCTGTATGCTATCAAGTGCAGGCACATGGAGCAAAATTTGACAAAATTGACCCCTGCTGAAGGCCAAAAGAGAAAAGAAGTACTTACAAACACTCTGGAATGGACAGACCATCAAAGGAATTGCAATTAGAGGAAAAAAAAGAAATTTGAGAAATTTAGGGACTACAAGAAAATGGAACGAGATTATATCAGGTGCAGTGCAAATGACCAAAAGAGGCCAAATCGAAGCTCACAGATGTTGCAAAAGTCAGGAAAAAAGTCCAGGAGGAAGACACAACCTTGAGGGGAAGATATGAGGGACATGCCATCGATACTTTTTAATAGAAAACACAAAAAAAATCCACCATAAAATCATTCCCAAAGTCAAAGCCATCAAAAGGCAGGCTGTATGCTATCAAGTGCAGGCACATGGAGCAAAGCTTGCCAAAATTGACCCCCGCTGAAGGCCAAAAGAGAAAAGAAGTACTTACAAACACTCTGGAATGGACAGACCATCAAAGGAATTGCAATTAGAGGAGAAAAAAAAGAAATTTGAGAAATTTAGGGACTACAAGAAAATGGAACGAGATTATATCAGGTGCAGTGCAAATGACCAAAAGAGGCCAAATCGAAGCTCACAGATGTTGCAAAAGTCAGGAAAAAAGTCCAGGAGGAAGACACAACTTGGAGGGCAAGATATGAGGGACATGGCTGGGATAGTTAAAAAAAAAAAGAAAAAACCAAAAAACTCTTTCCCAAAGTCAAAGCCAACAAAAGGCAAGGCATGCCATCAAGTTCAAGGACATCAAGCCAAGATTCCTCTATTGGTCCCCATTGGCAGCAGATTCGTTTCCCTTCCCGAAAGGAAATTTCATTTCCTTTCGGGAAGGGAAACGGAATCTTGCAAACCCGAAAAGAAAGGCTTACAAACACTCTGGAAAGGAGATAGGATTAATGAAAGGCAATTACAAAAAACACCAAAAAATCTGGAAAATTGGGAGATTTATTTTCTCAAAAAAAATGGTCTGTGAGGAAATGAGCTGCAGTGCAAAAGACCAAAACCATGCCAAAACTAAGCTCACAGATGTTGCAAAAGCCAGGAAAAAGTCCAGGAGGAAGACGCAACCTTGAGGGGAAGATATGAGGGACATGCCATCGATACTTTTTAATAGAAAACACAAAAAAATCCACCATAAAATCATTCCCAAAGTCAAAGCCATCAAAGGCAGGCTGTATGCTATCAAGTGCAGGCACATGGAGCAAAATTTGACAAAATTGACCCCCGCTGAAGGCCAAAAGAGAAAAGAAGTACTTACAAACACTCTGGAATGGACAGACCATCAAAGGAATTGCAATTAGAGGAGAAAAAAAAGAAATTTGAGAAATTTAGGGACTACAAGAAAATGGAACGAGATTATATCAGGTGCAGTGCAAATGACCAAAAGAGGCCAAATCGAAGCTCACAGATGTTGCAAAAGTCAGGAAAAAAGTCCAGGAGGAAGACACAACCTTGAGGGGAAGATATGAGGGACATGCCATCGATACTTTTTAATAGAAAACACAAAAAAAATCCACCATAAAATCATTCCCAAAGTCAAAGCCATCAAAAGGCAGGCTGTATGCTATCAAGTGCAGGCACATGGAGCAAAATTTGACAAAATTGACCCCCGCTGAAGGCCAAAAGAGAAAAGAAGTACTTACAAACACTCTGGAATGGACAGACCATCAAAGGAATTGCAATTAGAGGAGAAAAAAAAGAAATTTGAGAAATTTAGGGACTACAAGAAAATGGAACGAGATTATATCAGGTGCAGTGCAAATGACCAAAAGAGGCCAAATCGAAGCTCACAGATGTTGCAAAAGTCAGGAAAAAAGTCCAGGAGGAAGACACAACTTGGAGGGCAAGATATGAGGGACATGGCTGGGATAGTTAAAAAAAAAAAGAAAAAACCGAAAAACTCTTTCCCAAAGTCAAAGCCAACAAAAGGCAAGGCATGCCATCAAGTTCAAGGACATCAAGCCAAGATTCCTCTATTGGTCCCCATGGAAAATTGCAAGATTCCGTTTCCCTTCCCGGAAATTTCATTTTTTTCGAAGGGAAACGGAATCTTGCAAAACCCGAAAAGAAAGGCTTACAAACACTCTGGAATGGAAAGAGATAGGATTAATGAAAGGCAATTAAAAAAAAAAAAATCTGGAAAATTGGGAGATTTATTTTTCAAAAAAATGGTCTGTGAGGAAATGAGCTGCAGTGCAAAAGACCAAAACCATGCCAAAACTAAGCTCACAGATGTTGCAAAAGCCAGGAAAAAAGTCCAGGAGGAAGACACAACTTGAGGGGAAGATATGAGGGACATGCCATCGATACTTTTTAATAGAAAAAAAAAAAAATCCACCATAAAATCATTCCCAAAGTCAAAAGCCATCAAAGGCAGGCTGTATGCTATCAAGTGCAGGCACATGGAGCAAAATTTGACAAAATTGACCCCCGCTGAAGGCCAAAAGAGAAAAGAAGTACTTACAAACACTCTGGAATGGACAGACCATCAAAGGAATTGCAATTAGAGGAGAAAAAAAAAGAAATTTGAGAAATTTAGGGACTACAAGAAAATGGAACGAGATTATATCAGGAGCAGTGCAAATGACCAAAAGAGGCCAAATCTAAGCTCACAGATGTTGCAAAAAGTCAGGAAAAAGTCCAGGAGGAAGACACAACTTGAGGGGAAGATATGAGGGACATGCCATCGATACTTTTTAATAGAAAACAAAAAAATCCACCATAAAATCATTCCCAAAGTCAAAGCCATCAAAAAGGCAGGCTGTATGCTATCAAGTGCAGGCACATGGAGCAAAAGCCAAAATTGACCCCCGCTGAAGGCCAAAAGAGAAAAGAAGTACTTACAAACACTCTGGAATGGACAGACCATCAAAGGAATTGCAATTGCAAGGAGAAAAAAAAAAGAAATTTGAGAAATTTAGGGACTACAAGAAAATGGATCGAGATTATATCAGGTGCAGTGCAAATGACCAAAAGAGGCCAAATCTAAAGCTCACAGATGTTGCAAAAGTCAGGAAAAAAAAAGTCCAGGAGGAAGACACAACTTGAGGGAAGATATGAGGGACATGGCTGGGATAGTTAAAAAAAAAAAAAAAAACCAAAAAAAATCTTTCCCAAAGTCAAAGCCAACAAAAGGCAGGCATGCCATCAGAGTTCAAAAAGGACATCAAGCCAAGAGGTCCACATGGAGCAAAATTTCGTTTCCCTTCCCAAAAAATTTCCTTTCGGGAAGGGAAAAGGCCAAAAGAGAAAAAAAGGCTTACAAACACTCTGGAAGGGACAGGATTAATCAAAGGCAATTACAAAAAAAAGAGGAAAAATCTGGAAATTGGGAAATTTATTTTTCTCAAAAAAATGGTCTGTGAGGAAATGAGCTGCAGTGCAAAAGACCAAAACCATGCCAAAACTAAGCTCACAGATGTTGCAAAAGCCAGGAAAAAGTCCAGGAGGAAGACACAACTTGAGGGGAAGATATGAGGGACATGCCATCGATACTTTTTTAATAGAAAACACAAAAAAAAATCCACCATAAAATCATTCCCAAAGTCAAAAAGCCATCAAAGGCAGGCTG
>JALJVW010000174.1:97208-125137 GCA_024865655.1 Emberiza elegans | reverse complement strand
CACTGGATGTACAAGAAAATCTACCTCTGCTCCTGAAGGTGGGCAAGATCCTCTGATTCTTTCAGGGCTGCAACTGGCTCCTCCACATTTCTGATCTTGAAGTGCCTCCAGTGAGATGCCAGGGAATCAAACTGGTTTCTTTTCCTTTGGTGGCTGGGGTTTGAATTTCAGTGGGTTGAGCTCATCTCTGGAAAATAAATAACCATGAACAGGGACCTGCAGTGGGAGGGAGGGACACCTGCACAGAGCAGCTCCTGGCCAGGATGCAGCCCCTGGTCAGTGCTGGCACGTTGAACTGAGAAATGGTTTGATCCAGCCCTTCCCAATCCAGGCTGGGGCAGGTCTGTTCTAAAAAGGCAGCCAGGGATGACACTGAGGTGCTGCAGCAGCTGCAACTGCTTGCATTGAGCAACTACAGAGGACAGGCATTAACACCTGGTGGGGATGCAAAAAAGCACAGGGGGAGAGGAAAGACAGAAGGCAGCAAAAGGTGAGATTTGAGGCACCGAGGGGCAGACCCAGCCAGTGCTGAGCCAGCACAGCCCCCAGTGCCCAAGGCCAGAATCTCTGCAGCTCCACCAGGGATTTATCAGGAATGTTCCCCTGACACTGCTGGGGGTTGGTTGACATTTCCAACCCTCCCAGGCGACTCAAGTCATTCATTCCCCATCCATCCATCCATCCATTACATACACAGGCTGTGGTGCTGGGATCCTGCCAAGCTCTGCCAGCCTTGGGCTTGGAGGTTTCTGCCAGCCGTCCTGAGCTCCCGTAATTGTGCTCTCTGTGCCAGGAAGCAAGCAGGAAAGATTTAAAAAACCCAAAACAAACCACAACAGGGAAACCTAAAAACCTTCAATAGCTCAACCCTGCTCAAGTTATTTTTTAGGGACAGCTACCTCTCCAGCTGAAATGCTGGGCTTTTGGGGGAAAATAAAATTACATGTTCACCTCCAAATTGAAAAAAAATTAAGGTAAGAGAACCTTTCAAACTCAAATTATTGGCCCCAAAGCTTTTACCTTTGCAAGAAATTTCTAGTTAAGACCAGGCTGACAGTTAAACAACTGGTTCTTGTGGTGGGGAGAAACCCTCCTCTTTAAGGAAGCAGCCTGATAGTTGAAAGCAACTGTTTTGTCAAACTTCAGGCTCCTGGCACAGCCTGCATTGCCTGTCCTTCCTGGTCACTGATTTACAGGCAATGCCACAATGGCCTAGGTTCAGATGTTTGGTGCCATCCAGGGAATTTGGCATTGCCATTTCCATATGTTTTAATCAAAGTTTCAATCCTTGCAACCAGTCTTCAAATGCCAGCTTTCCTTTCTTTACAGAAAGCTCAAGGTTCCCAAAGTCTTCTGACATCCTCTTTTGTGCTCAGAGAGATGACATTTTCAAACAGATGTTTCCAAAGGTAACAGCATTTGAAAGAACAATGAACTCAAATGCCCTGGATCCAGTTTAGCTGAGCTCCATTCTGTGTCAGACACTGAGATTGCCAGCCTCTAAGGCAGGAGCTGTTTGTGCCACCCATCCCTCCTGTTTCTTCTCCCCAGCAGCCTGTGCCTGCCTTTCCCCGGCAGAATCCCTGTCCCTGTGCACCCTACAGGAGCAGCTGCCCACAGGCTCACATCTCCCTTGCCCTCACCAGGGGTTTCCTCTCAATATCCCGAACACGCCGATTACCAACGTGGTGCGATGAGTGCCCACGGCCTGCACTTCCACCACCACTGGGATCTCTGCTGTGCTCTGGGGCTGCACAATCCCACAGGGCTTGGGGCTGGAGTAGAGCACAGCAGAGTCCTCTTTTCTTCTGGAAGGGACAGAATGAAATGCAACTTCAGAGGCACCTCTGAAGAAACTTTAGGCTCCCTAACATCCACTGCAACAGCAACTTGCACACACGTTTAAACTCAAGAACCAATCTATACCTTTACTTTTTACCTATAGCCTATCATAACTCCTATAATTACCATATCCATGTTACTATTCTCCAATCACTAAAAGTTAGTACATTACAGTTTAAGCTAGAAGTTGTTTTTCAGTTTTTCTTGCAGTGGAAAATTCTGAGACATTTTTTCTACTTGCAACATGACAGTCTTTTTTGCCTGTGGAATCTTTTTTTGCTTGGTAAAAACATCTTCTGTTTGGGGTGAATTTATCCTTTGCTCCAAGCCATAAAAATCCCTTGTAAGTAACATACCCTTTGCCTTCTTAGTTATCCAGTAAGACTGGCTCAAGCAATTCTTTTCTTCTATATCAAAATTTGCTTTCATTTCTATTCCTTCTTCAGATTCTACATTCAAAAATCTTTCTGCCAAGCACACATATCTGTTAAAGTTTCTTGTCAAACTTTCATCCTTCCCAGCACTCTTTGCCACCCTGTCCCCCTTTTCCTGAGGGCAGAACAAGGGACAGAATCCATCCAGAGGTGACAGGGGAGCACTGCCGTCCTCTCTCCGTCCTGTGTCCTCCGTCCCCCCCCATCTTTCCATGTCCCCCTTTCCTTGCCTGTCATTGTTGAGTCAGAAATGACACGGATAAATGAGGGACACACTCCATGCATCTTCAGAAGGCCAATAGTCATCTTCATTAGGAAACCCATTGTTTTATACTTGGTCCCAATACAGGTGGACCTGATAGGTTATTGTACATTTCACATGATTGGTTTATTAAGAAAACACCCCTTGGGGTAAACAATCCATGAGGAAACCAATTGTCACAAACACCACCTGCGAGGTTGTTCAGAATTCCTCATCTCCAGCTCCCTGATATTTCCCAGATGGATCCATGGGAAATCTTACTTGGATTGTGTATCCACATCTACCCAGGAAGGTGACGGCTGTGCCGTCCCGGGCCCTCCCTCTAGAAATGGCGCTTACCACGCTGTTTAAGGTTCCCCTTTTTCTTGCCTAAGTCCTTCTTTTCCTGTCCCCAACCTCCCCTTCCCCCCTGCTGTTGGAACCCAGGGCACAGGGAATGTCTCCCTGCCTGTCCTGAGAAGTCCTGATCCCCAGGAGAACACTGCTTTTAACTTTTGTCCATGGAGAAAGCTTCCAAGACTTTGGGATGAACTGGGATCTACGAGTGTGTGAAATAGATAGTAGTGTAGTTTATCACAGGGTGAAAAACTGAGAGCTTTGGGATTTTAGCATGAGGGTGGATAGAAGACAAGATGGAGGATTTTGGGTATTGTCTGATCTCCTTGTCCTTCATCTACTCCATTTTCTGCTGTGTTGGGAGCACAGGGTGATTGGTTGGAAAGAGCTGCAATGCAGGTGCTGAGTGGCAGACAAAGAATTACTTACTGGTAGAAATAAAATGTGTTCAAGAGTTAATTGGACAAAATCATTTTAAAAGACCTTAAACCTGTGTGTCTTGTGACTTTTGGTGCCTTCTCTTTGTACGCTGAATCTGGTGTGCAGCTGGCATGCTGAACTGTTGATAAGATGAAAAATAAACAACAACCTAAAGACCGAAAAAACCAAAAGTCCCGTTCATTTCTCAGTCCTGGCACAGAACCTTTTAGGGGTGTCCCCCTCGGGGATACTCGGGGGGTTTCACACCTCCCTCCCTCCCTCCCCCCTTCCTGCCCCGCTGCTCAGCCCCGCTCCAAGCCCTGCGCCCGGGACCCTCGCCGCTTCACAAAAGGACCCCAAATTACCCCAAATCCACCCAAAATTACCTCAGTACCCATCCTGAGGGGCTCTGGGGGAAATTTGAGGGGGGTTTTGAGGGGATTTTGGGGTATTTTGGCTGGGTTTGAATCCTTCATCTACTTGGGCATCCACAAGGTACCAAAATCACCCAAAATTTCCTCCAAATTAACCCCAAGTCCACCCAAAATCTGTCTCCAGGGGGCTGGGGGAAATTTGGGGGGTTTTGGGGAGATTTGGAGGGATTTTGGCTGGGTTTGAATCCTATGCCAAATTTGGTGTCTGGGAGGTACCAAAACCCCCCCAAATCCACCTAAAATTACCTGAAATTAACCAAAATTCATCCTGAGGGGTTGGGGGAGGTTTGGGGGTTTTGAGGGGACTTGGGGTTTTGGGGGGATTTTAGGGATTTTTGGCAGTCATCATCATCCAAAACACAACACCCCATGCCAAAGCCAAGACCAAACCCCTAAGGACAAGGGATAAGGACTAAGGACTGTGCCCTCGTGAAGAGGAGATCAAAGAACTGCACCCCTTCTGGGGAGGAGATCAAAAGCCAGAGGAGACTGAGCTATTAACTCATTAAGTAAAAATGTATTCATTTAATTAAGTATCATCATTTCTGTGACTTTATCCTTTGTGATTAAGTCTCAAATGCTTTTCTATTCCTTGTTAATTTAGCTAAATAATATTCATTTTGGTTTTGTAAACTATTTAGTCATATTCCTGATGTTATAAATGAGGTCCCATATGTCTAATTTAATAAACCACAAACTTAAAATTTAGCAGCAGTTTTCATTGAGATAAAATAATACAATCAAATAGAATCCAGTAATTACAAAAAGAAATTTGGCAGTGGTTCGGATAAAGCATAAGCAAAACCGATCGGGGTACAGGGAGGCCTTCCCACCCTGCCTCACGTGCAAAAGGCAAAAGGATCCAAACACAACTTATATACTGTGTGCTAATACATATTCATCAATATTTTCCTGTAAATCTCCTCCTATTTCTGATTCCTGAAATCTACATCACCACAGCACACAGCGCATGCTCCTGCTGTGGCTAAGGGGGCTTCTGGCTCTTTGGTGCTCTTCTGGGAGGAAGGCTGACAGTCTTCCTCGCTGTCTCTGAATAACCTGGCAGGTTGTGCCTGTGCCCCAAGTCCCGTGTTATGTAAGTAAGCACTATGTTCCAATTAAGCCTCATTATTTTATAGATAAGAACAGTATTTTAGACTCCCTGTCTGGAATTGTCCCAACGTTATTCATGTCAAGGCCGATCCTGTCCTGGGAGTTGTCCTAACTTTGTCTTGATGCCAATTCTGACTTGGGAGTCTTCCTAAATTTTGTTCATCAAAGCCAATTCCAATCTCCTGTATCCTGTTTCCCACATGTATCATCTACAAAGAAACCCATCTGCTTCATAACATTAATCACATATACCTTTCCAATTATTTTCCAAAAATATTGAAATAATGACAATTTTGTTAGCATGAACCACATCCATTTATTACAGGAGGCCAAAAGCTTGGAAAAGAATGAAGCATTCCAATGATGACGATGACAAAAAAACCCCAATTTATTTTTGACAGCAAATGAACACCAGGCGCCCTCCAGCCCTCCCAGCCTGGCAGGCCGAGCGGTGCCGTTCCCATGGCATGAGGTGCTGGCAGCCTGCGGAGAGAAACCAGAGAGCCACGGTCAGTCGCAGCAGGCTCCTGTCCCCCTGTCCCACCATGGCTGTGCCCGGGCCAGGCTGCTGGCTGTGCTCAGAGCCCAAACCTCCCGACCCATTCTCTGTTTTTAGAGAAGGGCAGCGTGGCAGACCACGTTCCTCCTCTGCTTAATCACAGCACAGCAACCTCCTCAGCAGCTGCAGGAGTGGGATGCCACTGGCGCCTGCCCGGAGCCCTTCTGCCAGCCGAGCTGTGGAGCCGGGTGCCCACCTCTGGAGAGCTGCTGCCAGGAGAGGAGCCGATCCCACACCAGGTCCTCCCACTTCTGGAAGGGGCTGTCCCCGCAGACCGTGACCCCTGGGGTAGCGCTGGCACTGGATGCGCTCCACGGAAGCTGCAGGCGCTTCCCCGTCCGGTCCGGGACCAGGTGTAATCCTCCTGGGAAAAACAAAGAACAATTGCATGAAAGTCAATTCAAAACAAGACCTGGAAACAAGAAAAAGCACAAAGCCTGTCACCATTTCACAGGCCTGAGGAGGGTCTGACCACTCCATGTGAGAATTAAACCTGTCCACAGGTGGGGAAAAACCCCACCCTTCCCACCCATAAACGCACCCCTTCTTTTAAGGGCCTGCAGAGCAGACCAGCTGGGGCATGGCTTCAGAACCCGTCCCCCCCTCTGCCCCCCATCCACATGGATGGATGCTTTTGTCAGGCTGGCTGCCCCCGCCTCCTCAGCCCGTGCCAGGCTGGCTGGCAGAAGCTGTCAGCAAGGCCAGGAGCCAGCTCCCCTTCCACAACATCCATCCCATCCCATGTTTGTCAGCTCTTGGAGGAGGGCGGAAAAAAAATTCCCCAGCGCCACCGAAAGGCCTGGGAACCTCCGCCAAAAAGCCAGGCCAGAGCCCTGCCCCTTTTCCTGGAAGCACCAGCATCCCAGCTCCTTCCGCTGGCCCCGCTTCACTCACCAGCCGCGCCCGCTCCGAGATGCGCTCCGGGACACTCGCTTGATGGCCACCTGCGAGCCAGCAAGGGCTGGCTTGGCTGAGATCCTTACTGCCTTGAGCCGCCCCCCGCCGCCGCCAGCATCCCTAAGCAGCCCCTGGGAGGGGGCGCCGCCCCCAGCCTGCCATGGGAAGCGCCCCAGCAGCCCCGAGCCAGGGGGGCCTCCAGGCTGCCCAGGGAGGGATGAGACTGGAAATGGGGCATGGCTGGGCCGCTTTTTTTTATTCAGCCCTCTTGATTTTTGGGCCCCCGCCCAGGACATCCATGGCTCCAGCCGCCGAGATGGACTTGGGCAGGGCCGGAGCCCCACAGCGGGGGAGCTCGAGCACACCTTTGCCGCCACGCTGGGCCACGGGCGGGAGCCCAAACCGGCAGCAGGGCAGCTGTGCATGCAGAACCGCCAGCAGGGGCTTGCTCGGGGCCGGGCCTCAGCCGGGCTGGGCCAGAGCTCGCCCAGGCGCAGCCAAAGACCGCTCTGCTCCGCCAGCACCAGAGCGAGCGGTTTCTGCTGGCGCTGGACAGCCAGCACGGAGAGAGCCCGCCCAGGCGGAACCACGGCGGGCCGGGCAGGGGCGGGCACGGGCAGCCCCGCCGAGGGGCCCATCCTGGACGAGGCCCCTCATCAGCCGGGCTGGGAGAGGCGAACACGGACGGCACGGGACGGGAGGCACAGGAGAGGGAGAAGGGATGCGGAGCTGAGGGAAGAATGGGGGAGAAGCCAGAAAGGAACGACGGAGAAGCGCTGCTGCTGCTGCTGCTGCTGCTGCTGCTGCTGCGGAGCCGCCGGAGCTCGCGGCCGTTCCTCCGCTGCCCCCGCGAACCCAACGGAGGAGCCGCCACGCGCCCTAAGGAACGAAAGAGAGAAACAAACAAATCACACCCCAAAGTCATTCCTATTAGAGAAGTAACCAAATAAAACCATGTAGCAATAAAGAAGAGGGTTGGCTTGTGGCTTCTTTCTTCTTTGTGTGAGACAAAGCATTTCATGGGGAAGAATTGCCTCTTCTGAAAATTTTGCCAGAGTGGACATGAGCAGAGCATTTAATTTTCTAGTAGAAAAGGGAAATCGTGTCAGTAATGTCATCTCTTTTCATCCTCTGTTGACACAGTTGCAGGCTGCCAAAAGACATGGTCTGCAGTGTGGAACTTGGGGCCAAGTTTCTTTTTCTGCCAGAGGATGAGGAGGGGAAGTATCCCAGAATCATGGAGTTGTGGCATGGTTTGGCTTGGAAGGATCTGAAAAATCCCATGGCTGCAACCCCCCTGCTGTGGCTGGGGACCCCTTGCACTAGACTGGCTTGTCTAGAGCTCCATGCAGCCTGGCCTTGAACACTGTCAGGGATGGGACATGCACACCTTCTCTGGGCAAACTGTTCCAGGAGAGTCTTTTTCTGAATCCCTACCTAAACCGACTCTCTCTCCATTTGGATCCATTCTCCCTTGTCCTGTCCTTGCCTGCCCCCATACAAAGTCCCTGTCCAGCTGTCTTGCAGGTTGCCCTCAGGTACTGGAAGGTCACAGTTGGATCAAGCCTCGGTCTCTTTCCCAGTCTGCTGATGCCATCCTGCCAGGGATGCATTGGGAGGATCTCCTTCCCTCTGGCATGGAGGCAAATCCCATCCTCTCGTTGTCCTTCCTTGCCCAGACAAGGAGCTGAGGATGGAGACCAGGAGGACAAATCCCCATGGCAGCAGAACCTCATGGAAGAGGCTGTTTTGAGCAACTCCACAGCACAGGAATCGAACAGGGAAGAAAAATCCCTGGAGATCCTGCAGGAGGAGGGGCTGCAAACCCAGCCCAGGGTGCCCTGAGGAGGAAAGAGCCACCCTGTGCCAGGAAAGTGGACAGAGCTTCAGCCAGAGCTCAGAGCTGGTGATCTGTGGAGCAGCTTCAAGATGGGGAGAAGCCCTGCAAGTGCTTGGAGTGTGGGAAGAGCTTCAGGCAGAGCAACACCCTGATCGCCACCAGATGATCCCCACTTTGGAATGGCCCTACGAGTGTGGGGGGTGTGGGAAGGGCTTCAGCTGCAACTGTGCCCTCATCATCCACCAACGCATCCACACTGGGGAGAGGCCCTACGAGTGTCCCGAGTGTCTGAAGAGGTTTCAGAGCAGCCCCAGTCTCCTCCTGCACCAGCAGATTCACAGGGAGGAGAGACGATCCTGCTGCCCCAACTGCAGGATGGGCTTCAAGCACAACTCCACCCTCGTCAGTCACCAGCGCATCCACACTGGGGAGAGGCCCTGTGAGTGTCCCCAGTGTGGGAAAAGCTGCTCAGACAGCTCTAACTTCAGTAAACACCAACAGAGTCACTGGTGAGGGAAGCCCTGCAAGTGCCCCAGCTGCAGGAAGAGCTTCGTGCACTGCTCCAACTCCATCCCCCATTGGAGGGCCGACATTGGTCAGAGCCCTTCGGAGCCACATTCCCAGTGACCTGAGTTGGGAAGACACTTGGCTAGTTATCCTTTTGTTTTGGCCCTAATTTTCTTTTGATTGATCTTCATCCCTTACAACAGTCAAAACTGGGGAAAATAAACAAATTCATTGAAGGCATCTAAAGCCTCACTTTTTACAAGTGTTTCAGGGGAATCTGGGATTCAGGGAGATACTTGGGGGGTTTTGGGGGTATTTGATGTGGTTGTCTCCCTTCCTTGGCACTCAAAGAGATGAGAGGGTTCAATCTGTCATCTCAAAACCGCTCAATGCCACTGAAAACTACTCAATCCCTGCCCAAAATTCCTTGATTCCACAGCCCCTCAGGGTGGAATGGGACTGGAAGCGGATTGGGTGAAGTGTGCTGCAAATCAGGAGGGGTGAGATGGGCATTGGGTGGGGCGGGATGGGTGGGATGGGGTTTGGGCGGTGTGAAATGGGGGAAATACGGCTTGGGAAGGGGGTCTTGATGTCCAGCAGGGGTGGGATGGGTTGGGGTTGGGACTGGGGAGGTGGGTGTGAAACAAGACAGGTGAAGTTTGGGGATGATGAAGAGAAGGGGGAGCCTGTTACTGAATGAGTTTTTGGATATGAAAACGATGACACGTCCCACGGCCCCAGAGCTCAGAGCAGCTGAGATGGAGCTGGATTCAAGGCCGACTGTGGATCTCTCTCTCCCTCTTAGTCTTCTCCTGATTTCCTCTTCTCAACATCCACACCTTCTCCGGGCAAACTGTTCCAGGAGGGTCTTTTTTCTGAATCCCTTTCCTAAACCTCAGCTCTCTCCATTTGGATCCATTCTCCCTTGTCCTGTCCTTGCCTGCCCTCGTACAAAGTCCCTGTCCAGCTTTCTTGTAGGTTGCCCTCAGGTCCTGGAAGGCCACAGCTGGGTCAAGGCTGGGTCTCTTTCCCAGGCTGAAGAAGCCGAGCTGTGTCAGCCTTTCCTTGCAGGAGAGGAGCTGCAGCCCTGGCACCATCTGGGTGTCCCTGCTGGGCCCTGCTGCAGCGTGTCCCCGTCCTTGCCGTCCGTGCCGGGGAGCCCGGCAGAGCCGGAGGCAGCGCTGCAGGCGCAGGGTCAGCGGCGAGGAGGAGACACGGCCCTGGCAGCGGCTCCGGGAGCAGCGATTGGCGCTGGGCCACCCGCCCTGCAGAGAGCCGGGGCCCTTGTGCCCGCCCTTGTGCCCAGGGTGCCTTTCCCCGCCGCCCGCCCGCCCGCTCGGGGGAAATGCCCCCTGTGCCGCCCCTCAGGGCCGCCCCTCGCCGCTGCCCCGGGGGCTCCCGGCGCCAGCTGCAGGGCCCCAGGCCTCGGCCTCACCCTGCTCAGCCCAAGGCCTGGAAAAGCAGATTCAAACACCCACCCAGAAAGTGCCCCAGGATGCCAAGGTCAATCTTTTCTCTACAGCACGGGTTTGCTATCAGAGTCTGCACAGGATTATAAAATCACCAGGAGAAAAGAGCAAGAACAAGTTCTGCTTTGGCAGTACCTCAAGCCGTGCAGTACCAGTTGTCGGTTGCACTGGCTCTGGACTGAAGGCACTTGAGACAGTAATTCATGTTCAGACTCAAGTGTTTATTATTTCTTATCAGTAAAACAGTCTCATTACTGTGAGTCCAGCAGCTTTTCATTAGAAGGCACAAAATGACCAACAATCTCTTGTTACGAGGTCTTTTAAGACTAAACTATCCAATTAAGAACTGACACCTGGATTATTTTCCCTTTTAACCCGATAACTGATCCCAAAGAGCCTGCAATGCGGAATTTCTGCCCAATTACAAAAAGCCACCCAAACCCATGAAGAAGAAGGAAGAAGCATGAAGAAGAAACCCAGGACGATACCCTGTGCCGTCCATGTTGCTTCCATCCACAACATACTAAAAATTCCAAAACCTAAATTTTTCAGAGTGGACCAAGGCCCAAAAACTGGAGGTGATAAGAATGGACTAAAACCACAACAAAGGAATCTACATGCTCTAAAAAGGCAGATTCAAGGAAGAGCCATGCTAAACAGTTCTTGGAACATGTAAACTAGTTTGGGGAAGAAGTTTGCTGTGCATGAGGGTCTATGAATATGCAACAGGCTGATGTAAGGGGAAAGGTATTTCAGGAGTATCCCTGAAGGTAACAGGGTGCTCCTGGCTGAGTGCCAAGATGCACCCGGCCATAATAACCTTTGCTCCATGGTCCTGGTCTCCCATTGTCCTTTATTAAGAGTGAACATGTTTTTCACATTTAGGAACAGTTTAAGTTTTTTCATTTTTCATGGGAGGGAGTTTTGAAGAGCTACAAGTGGCTAATCTGCCTGCAACAAGGACCATTCCACAGGCTCTTGTCACCTTTCCTGACACGTCTGCTGCAGCTCATGGAGGGCAAAGCCCTGGAGGCTCCTTATGGGCGGTTATGGACGATTGCAGGCAGCGCCTCGATGCCCTGGATCAGCAGTGCCCCCTCCCAGGAACCCCCACGTTTTCCAGTTTCTGTGAAGCTGCCTGTGAAAAACACGTTCACTCTGCTGTGAAAATGTACAAAGTTTAATAAAGGACAATGGGAGACCAGGACCATGGAGCAAAGGTTATCATGGCCGGGTGCATCTTGGCACTCAGCCAGGAGCACCCTGTTACCTTCAGGGATCCCCCTGAAATACCTTTCCCTTACATCAGCCTGTTGCATATTCATAGCCCCTCATGCATATCCATAACCTACTTTACATATTCCAGGAACGATTTTACATGGCCCCTCCCTGGGTCTGCCTTTTCAGAGCATGTGTGTTCCTTGGCTGTGTGGTTTTGGCTCCTTCTCTTTATCACCTCCAGTTTTTGGGCCTTGGTCCACTCTGCCTTCAGACGGGGAGTGCTGACAGCTGGCAGATCTGTACAGGTGTCCTCATCCTGTGTGCATTGGATGTTATCCCATCCAAGCAGGCAGTTTAACACAAGCAGCTCTTTCACTGAGCTTAATTAACAACAGAAATACAAACTATAGAACAAAGTTACTTTAAAAAACAGTCCCAGTCCATATTTGATCCTACTCCAGGCTATCCCAGTCTGGAGGGTTCTGATCCACAGGATCCCCATCCATGTGATCCCAGTCCAGGTTGTCCCAGCCCATATTTGATCCCAGTCCAGTTGATCCCAGTCTGTGTGGTCCTGATCCATATGGTCCCAGTCTGTGCAGCCCCAACCCATAGAATCCCAGTCCATATTTGATCCCAGTCCATATTTGATCACAGTCTGTGTGGTCCTGCACGCACTCTCAGGGTCTGGAATTCCAGTTCCCAGCCAGGAAAAAATGTTCCTGCCCTTGAACTTCCTTCCTATCCTCTCAACAAATTACAATAAAATTATAAAAAAGAAAATTAAAATTGAAATTAAATTATAATAAAAATGAAATATAAAAATCTCAAGACTTCTTTACAGTACTCCAACAATGATTCAACCCAAACCAACAACTATTAATATATTACCAATGCATATAAAGAAACAAATTATATATCAAGAAATACCTTTTGAAAGTTTTAACTCAATAACTAATACACTTTAGATAAAAAATATCTAAAAAACTAACATACAATCTAACACACCTTAGTTAAACAATTCATATTACAAATATACTAAACACAAAACCAAACACCACTATAATTTCTCAGACATTTTAACCAAACAATTAAACTTTAATAACATCCTTAAGTACTCTAAAACAATCAAAATTATTTTAAAAATATTTATTGGGCGTGCAAGGTTTTATTTGGATATTGGTTTTTGAATTGTTAGAGGCTAGATGATTTAAAAAATACAATTTTTATAGGAATTTATTCAGCTGAGAAGGCAGCACTCTGCAAACAGAACTGACCAAAAATGAACGGGACAGAAATCAGTAACTCTGAGAGTTTTATTTGCTATCAAATACATCCCACCCAGCCAGCCCCACACAGTCCCCATCCCATTGCTCCAAACTGGGATCCCACTTCTACCAATCGCCTCCCAACCCCAACTCACCCTGCTGGCTGTGGAATGGAGTGAGTTTGGCGTGGGATTGAGTTTTTTTGAGGTGGGAACAAGCAATTTGAGGTAGGATTGAGCCTTCTGGGTTAAAATTCAGTTATTTTCAGTGGGATTTGAGTGGTTTTGAAGTGACAGATCCATCCCTCTTGGCTTCTAGAGTGGAAAAACATGGAGAAGAGAAAAAATTAAGGTCAAACCAAAAAGGAGAAGCAGCCAGGTGTGTTCCCAACAGGGATCTGAGGGAATGTGAGTGACCAGGGCTGTGCCTGAAGTGCCTCCTCCAGTGGGGGATGGAGCTGGAGCAGCACACGAAGCTCTTCCCACACTCGGGGCACTCGCAGGGCTTCCCTTACCGGTGCCTCCGTTGGTGTCGGGTCAAGTGAGAGCTCCTGGAGAAGCTCTTCCCACACTGGGGACACTCGTAGGGCCTCTCCCCTGTGTGGATGCGCCGGTGTCTGATGAGGTGGGAGTTGCGCTTGAATCCCTTCTCACAGTCAGGGCATTGGAAGGGCCTGTCCTCCGTGTGACTCCGATAATGCAGGAGGAGATGTGACTTCATCCGAAACCCCTTCCCACACTTGGAACACTCGTAGGGCCTTTCCCCAGTGTGGATCTTTTGGTGGACGGTCAGGCTGGAATGGTGGTGAAGCTCTTCCCACATGGCTGGGGCCCGTGCCCCAGTGTGGGTCCTTTGGTGGCTGATTCCCATTGAAGCTCCCCACATTCCCACACCTGTGGGGCCGTTCCCCAGTGTGGGTCCTCTGGTGGATGATCAGGTGGGAGCTCCGGCTGAAGCTCTTCCCACATTCCTCACACCTGTGGGGCCTCTCCCCAGTGTGGATGCGTCGGTGCATGACAAGATGGCTGTTCCACCTGAAGCCCTGCCCGCAGTCGGGGCAGCGGAAGGGCCTCTCCTCTGTGTGCGTGCGCTGGTGCTCGAGGAGATGGGAGCTGGTCTGAAACCTCTTCCTGCATTGATCACACTCCCCATGGGGCCCTCTGTTCCCCAGTGTGGGTCCTCTGGTGCACGATCAGCTGGGAGTTCCACCTGAAGCTCTTCCCACACTCCACGCACATGTGGGGCTTCTCCCCATCATGGAGCTGCTCATGGAGCACCAGCTCTGAGCTCTGGCTCCATCTCTGTCTGCCTTCCTGGCCCAGGCTGGCTCTTTCCCCCTCAGATCCCCACCAGCTGCGTTTGCAGCCCATCCTCATGCAGCATCTCCGGGGCTTTTCCTCCCCATTGGCTTCCTGTCCCCTGGAGCCGCTCAAAACAGCCTCTTCCACCAGGTTCTGCCGCAGGCATTTGTCCTCCCTGCTCTCCATGCTCAGCTCCTGCTCTGGGGGAGGAAGGACAAGGACAGGATGGGATTTGCCTTCGTGCCACAGGCAAGGGCAAGGAGATCCCCCCAGGGCTGTAGCTGCAGCTGGGGCAGTGCTGGGCTGGGAGATGGAGCAGCACAGAGGGGAAAGGGGCACTCATCACCAGCTCAGGGCTGTGCACAAATCACAAACAGGACGGGACTGCCAGGAACGCGTCTTGAGCTGTTTTATTTTCGAGCATCTGTCTCATTACTTGGTTATGACAATGGGAAGATGCCAGCAGCTCACATCCCAGGGAGCAGACAAAGAACTTAATGTTAACACTTACTTTAAAAGGTTTTTGACCAATCACACAAAGCAAAAGCATATTGACAGTAGTTCCATCCAAGCACTATAAACACATTGTCAGTCAAAACAACGCTTGCTTATTTCAGATACAATACCTGCTCGTAAGCCCTAAAACACAACGCACAGAGCTCCATTATTAAGCTTGGAACTTCCTAATACCTTGCTAGATATACTTTTCTGCAGGTTAGGGAGTTATTCTAGATAAGCGTTAATGCACAGACCATTGTTCTATTTCTCCTTACTTTCTATTTCTTATATAATTTTTCTGCTGACCAATCTTACTGCTGCAAAGCTCTAATCAAAGCTCTTACTGATGCAAAGCTGCTGCAAAGCTCTAATCACAGTTCTACTGTCTTTGAGGCTTGTCTTTTGCAGCTTTCCCAAAACCCTCTGATTTTAAGGATTCCAGAGACACTGACTTCCTCCTCACCTGCCTCAGTGTCCCGGGGCATCTTCCTCTTCCTCGCAGCCTCCCTTGGATTGGGTATGGGAAATCCTGGTTTGGGGAAAAGAAATGATGAGCATGTTGAGTTTGAAGGTCCCTCTGCCCAAGTCCATCTCTACAAGTCACCGGACACCTGGGCTCCAGAAAACCCTCCCAAACACCAAGATTCAGCCCTGAAAAATCCTCCCAGGAGTTCCCTGTCCCTGGTCCCTCCCCTCTGGTGTTCAGGGGTTCCCCCCTGTCCCAGCTGCTGGGGGTCACCCTTAGATTGGGGGTCCCCCTTCTCCTTGGTGCCCACCCTGCCCAGGCTGCTGGCAGTCCCAGCAATCCCAAAAGCTCCCCCCTCTTGGCTCTCCCCATTTCGGGATGCCGGGGCTGTTTGGGCTCCCGGGCTCCCTTCTCCCCTCATTCTCTGCTCGGGGCTGCAGCGGCTCCAAGGAGTCCCCCCTGCCCCTCTCCAGGCTCTTGAGGCTCCCGCCAATGGCGGCGCTCCCCCCTCTCTGGGCTCCCCACTTTGGGCTCCTGGGGGACACAGGGCTCTGCTCCTCCAGGCTGCCTCTGCCGGCAGCCGCCACCGGCACCCCCCGATGTCCCCCCAGGGGGCCTTTTCCGCTCAGCCTTGGACTTCTTCATTCTCCAAACATCCCCCCAAAAGCCCAACCCAGGGACCCCCGGGATATCTGAGCTGAGCTCCCCCCCCACCCCACTGACCTGCAAAATGGGGGGGGGGGAATGATCCCACAGGTGGGGGCCGTCTGCAGGCTTGGGCTCAGCCTTTGTCCCTCTCTTCCTGTTCCTCCTTCCTCTTCCTCCTCCATCCCCCTCCTCCCCCTCCTCCTGTCTTATCCCCCAGGGATTCTCTTCTTCCATCCCTCCCTCCATTCCCCTCCTCCTCTTCCTCCATTCCTCCTCTCCTCCTCCATCTCCTCCTCCCCTTCATCCCTGCCCCTCCTCCTCCTCCCCCCCCAGCAGCAGCCACACCCTCGGTGCCCCGTTCCCGCCCAGCCCTCGCAGCCCGCGGCAGGAGCAGGGATGGAGCCGGGACAGGTCGGGATGGGCAGAGCGGGGCTCTCGGCTGCTCCCAGCCGCTGCGGGCGGGGGGAACCCGGCCCGGGCCAAAGGAGAGGCAAACTGGGCAAACTGGGGGCTGCACATCCCAACTGGGCCTTGCTGGGGACCCTGCCTGGGCACTGCCAGCCCTTGGGGCTCCTCTCAGCACATCCGCCAGGGGGGAACACACACAGGGCTGGGGGATCCCAGCAGTGGCAGCACTGCCAGCGACTGGGCTGGACTGGGGGAACTGGGAATGCCTGGAATGACTGTGAGCATGCTGAGGGACACTGGAATATACCAGGATTGTCTGTTAACCATACTCAGGTGACTGGGAACAGGTGGGACCATGCTGGGAAGAACTGGGACCCCATGCTGGGGGTACCTGGGAGCGAGTGGGAATGACTGGGTGTACACTGGGGACAACTGGGCATGACTGGGACCATGCTGGCAGGGACTGGGATCATCTATGGAGTACCTGGGACTATACTGGGGCAACTGGGATCACACTGGGAGGAACAGGGAGTGACTGGAACCGTGCTAGGGGCTACTGGGATCCTATTGGGACCATGGTAGGAGGAGCTGGCCAATGCTGGGAATGACTGGCATCATACTGGATCATACTGGCAGCCACTGGGACTGCACTGATGGTGACTGGGAGTGGCTGTGAGCAACTGGCATCAGGCTGGAAGCAACTCAGGGCAACTGGGAGTGACTGGGAACATGCTGGGAGTAACTGGGATACACTGGGAGAGACGGAAACCACACTAGGGTTCAATGGGAGCAACTGGAACCACACTGGATGATCATGGGAGCAGCTGTGCCCATGCTGGGGTCATACTGGGATACTATGGGAAATGGCTGGGATCATACTGGGAGGGACAGGAAAGGTGCTGGCTCTGACTGGAACCATACTGGAAGCAACTGGGAGCAACTGGGCCCACACTGGGAGTGCCAGGGAGTCACTCTGAGCATGACTGCAATAATGCTGGGAGTATCTGGGACTGACTGGGGTCATACCGGGGGTGACTGGAACCATACTGGGAGTGACTACTGCTCCTGCTGGGGTCATCCTGGGAGCCACTGGGATCACACTTTGGGCAACTGCCAGAAACTGGGATCATGCTGGAGACAACTGGGAGGAACTGGGAAAGACTGGGATCATTCTGAGCTAACTAGAACTGTACTTGGCTCACTGGGATACACTGGGACTGGCTGTGACCATACTGGGGGGACTGGAAGCACACTGGGAACAGCTGGGACCATGCTGGGGGCAACTGGGAGTGAGTGGGACCATGCTGAGAGGGACTGGGACTGTTCTAGGGACAACTGGGATCATGCTGGGAGGAACTGCAAACAACTGGAAATATACTGGAGGCAACTGGGATCATACTGGGATCACAGTGGCAGCAGTTGGATCCATGCTGGGTGAGACTGGGATCACACTGAGGGTGCTTGGAATCATACTGGGATTGACTGGGAGTGGCTGCGAGAAACTGGAATCATGCTAAAAGCAACTGGAGGGAAGTGGGAGGGACTGGGAGCAGGCTGGGGGGGGACTGGAAGTCCCTGGGATCATACTGGAGGCTCTAGGGGTCATGCTGGCATTGACAGGGAGCAACTGGGATCACACTGGGGGCCACTGGCCTCATACTGGGAGTGGGAGTGACTGGAGTTGACTGGAAGTGACCGGGATCATACTGGGACTGACTGGGATCACAAGGAGTGACCGGGATCATACTGGGAGTGACCAGGATCATACTGGGAGTAACTGGGATCATACTGGGAGTAGCTACAATTGGACTGGGATTGTAGGGGGTGTGATTGGTCCCTGTCTGGGGGGTGCTGGGGGCTACCAGGTGCATGCTGGGAGCTGACTGCGCAGCCACTGGGAGGAACTGGGAGCAACTGGGAATGGCAGGATGCAGCTGCAGCAGCGGCAGCTCCCCGGTGGCCCGTGCCCACTGCCGCTCGTGGTGCCGGCTCTGGCTGTGCCCAGATCCTGCTGGAAGGGGATCCCAGCCAGGGACCCCATGGACACCAACTGGGGAACCCCTGGGCTGGGCTCCGACAGCGCCATGGGCAGGGGGCATCCTAGGGACAGGAGAACTGGGGGACACCGAGATTTGGGGGCTGGGGGGACACGGAGGAACCAAAGGGGGAACCAAAGGGAGAGCTGGGAGAGAAGGGAACGGGGTTTGGGGGTTCCAGCACTGAGAAAAGGGGAGGCTGTGGTGGGTAGAGGGGGGACAGGCTGGGTTAAGGGGGTTCCTGCATCCAGGAAAGGGAGTGCCAAGGGTCCCCGGTGTTCCTCATTCCCAGCAAAAGGTGGGAAAAGCCAGGATGGCTGGGAATAGGGGTCCCAGGTGTCCTCGGGATTGAGGAGAGGAGGGGCTGGGGGCTGGGAAAGGCACGAATTGGGGTCCAGGGGTCTCTGGGTGAAGGAAAAGTGGGCACTGGGGGCTGGGAGAGGCGGGATGGCGGGGAAGGAGGTGCGGGGGTTGTTGGTGCCGGATAAGGGGTTGGATCCCATGCCCGGGAATGGGGGTGTGGGGGTTGTTGGTGCCGGATAAGGGGGTGCAGGGTGGATCCCATGCCCGGGAATGGGGTGGGGGGTTGTGGGGGGATAAGGGGGTGCAGGGGCCCATGCCTGGGGGTGGGGGCTGCGGGGGGATCCCATCAGGGGTTCAGGGCCCCCGGTGCTCCGGGATGGGCGATCAGAGAGTCCCGGTGCCGGGGGTCCCTCTCAGCTCTCGCCGATCCCCCGAGCCCCAGGAGCGCCCCCAGCGCTGGAGCCATTGCGCTGCTCCTCCTCACTCCCAGTGTGATCCCAGTACGGTCCCAGTAGAACTCACTCACCCGGGAGCTGCTCCCAGGATGATCCCAGTACAGCCCAGTCACTCCCACTCCTGCCATCCCCCCCCCCCCTCGCTCCGTTCCGACCTGTCCCGGCTCCATCCCTCCCCCCGCGAGCTGCGAGGGCTCCGGGACCGGGGGAGGAGGAGGAAGGAGGGAGGAAGAGGCGGAGCGGCAGCAGGAAGCGGCGGGAGCAGAGGACGGCCGGAATGGCGCGGCTCCGGCGCTGCCTTAACTCCGCACCCGAGAGCATCGCCGCCCATCCCGCAGGTGCCCGGGGAGGTTCCCCCCTGTCCCAGCTCCTGGGGTCACGTTTGGACTGGGGGTCCCCCATCTACTCGGTCCCCGCCCTGCCCAGGCTGCTGGGAGACCCAGCAATCTGAAAAGTTTCCCCTTTTCCATCTCCCCATTTCGGGATGCCGGGGCTGTTTGGGCTCCCGGGCTCCCTTCTCCCCTCATTCTCTGCTCGGGGCTGCAGCGGCTCCAAGGAGTCCCCCCTGCCCCTCTCCAGGCTCTTGAGGCTCCCGCCAATGGCGGCGCCCCCCTCTCTGGGCTCCCCACTTTGGGCTCCTGGGGACACAGGGCTCTGCTCCTCAGGCTGCCTCTGCCGGCAGCCGCCACCGCCACCCCCCGATGTCCCCCCAAGGGGCCTTTTCCGCTCAGCCTTGGACTTCTTCATTCTCCAAACATCCCCCAAAAACCCAACCCAGGGACCCCCCGGGATATCTGATCTGAGCTCCTCCCCACCTGACCTGCGCGATGGGGGGGGGCAATGATCCCACAGGTGGGGGCTGCGAATTCAGGGAGGGTTCGAAAGAACCGTCTTCCTGTTTTCTTCTTTCCTTGATGCTCCTTTGTCCCTCCTCTTCCTCCTCTCCTTTTCCATTCCTCCTCCTCCCCCCCCCCCTCCTCCTCCTCCCCTCCATCCCTTCCCTCCCCCTCCTCCTCCTCCCCAGCAGCAGCCACACCCCTCAGTGCCCCGTTCCCGCAGCCCTCGCAGCCCGGGCAGGAGGGGGGATGGAGCCGGGACAGGTCGGGATGGGCAGCGCGGGGGCTCTCGGCTGCTCCCAGCCGCTGCAGGCGGGGGGGAACCCGGCCCAGGCCAAAGGAGAGGCAAACTGGGCAAACTGGGGGCTGCACATCCCAACTGGGCCTTGCTGGGGACCCTGCCTGGGCACTGCCAGCCCTTGGGGCTCCTCTCGGCACATCCGCCAGGGGGGAACGCACACAGGGCTGGGGGATCCCAGCAGTGGCAGCACTGCCAGGGACTGGGCTGGACTGGGATCGTACTGGGAGTGACTGGGACTGTACTGGATTTGTACTGACATCATACTGGGATCCTTGTACTGCCATGCCAGGGCAGACTGTGATCACTGGGATGCTGGGATCATACTGGGGCTGTACTGGCTTTGTTCTGACATCATACTGGGATCATACTGGGAGTGACTGGGATTATGTTGAGGGTGACTTGGAGCAGCTGTGAGCAACTGGAATCAACTGGGAATGACTGGGAGCATGCTGGAGGTGACTGGGATCATACTGTCAGTGAGTGCCACTACACTGAGGCTGACTGGGAGTGATTCGGAGCAAATGGGATCATACTGGAAGGAACTGGGAGTGACTGGGAAGGTGCTGGAGAGAGCTGGGCTACACTGGGAGATACTGGGCGTGACTGGAATGAAAGTGAGGAGGAGGGAGCAACTGGAACCATGTGGAGCACAACTGGTTCATACTGACCGGGACTGGGAGCACACTGGGATTGTACTGAGATCATATTGGGATGAACTGGGATCATGCTGGAGGTAATTGGGATCATACTGGCACTGAATTCCACTACACTGAGGCTGACTGGGAGTGGTTCTGACCAAATGGGATCATACTGGAAGGAACTGGAAAGATGCTGGAGGGAACTGGAGAATACTGTGAGATACTGGGAGTGACTGGAACAAAAGTGAGGGGGAAAGAGAGCAACTGGAACCATGTGGAGCACAACTGGTTCATACTGGCAGGGACTGGGAGCACACTGGGCTCATCTCTGGATCATTCTGGGAGGGACTGGACTCATACTGGGAGTATCTGAGAGCGACTGGGAACACACCCTGCACATCATCCCCCATACTGGGCCTGACTGGGAGCAACTGGGAGCACGCAGGGAGTAAATGGCATCATACTGGGACTGACTGGGCTGATCTAGGAAGCAACTGGAACCATGCTGGAGGCAGCTGGGACCATACTGGGAGAGATTGGAAGTAACTGGGATTATACTGGGACCACACTGGGAGGGCTGGCATGTGACTGGAATCAAACTGGAGCTTACTGGGATCATATTGGGGTTGAAAGGGAGTGACTGGGATCACACTTTGGGCTACTGGGAGCAACTGAGAGAAACTGGGATGATGCTGCAAGCAAACTGGAGGAACTGGGAAGGACTGGATGCCTGCTGGAGGCAACTGGGATATACTGGGCATGACTGGGGGATCATACTGGGATAACTGACACCTTACTGGGGCCACTGGAAGTGCCTGGAAATGACTACAGACATGCTGGGGGCAACTGGGATATACTGGGGGTGTCTGGAACCATACTGGGGGGACTGGAACCACACTGGGAACAACTGGGACCATGCTGGGGAGAACTGGGACCACATTGGGGGCAACTGGGATTGAGTGGGGCCATGCTGGGAGGGACTGGGATCATCTGGGGAGTGACTGGGACTAGAGCAGCAGAAACTGGGTTCAACTGGGACCATACTGGGAGTGTCTGTAACCATAGGGGAGTGATGGAAGCACACTGGGAACAGCTGGGCTCATGCTGGGAGCAACTGGGATCACTCTGGAGGCACTGGCATCAGACTGGGAATGTCTGGGAGCAACTGGGATTAGACTGCAAGTGACTGGGATCATACTGGGAGTGGCTACTCTCATACTGGGATTATAGTGGGTGTGAATGGAACCTGACTGGGGCTTACTGGGAGCCACTGGGCTCATGTTGGGAGGACAATGTGGACACATTGGGAACAACTGGGATTGCCTGGACGGTACTGGAACCATGCTGAGAGGACTGAGACTACAACTGGGGCAACTGGGATCATACTGGGAGCAACTGGGAAAGACTGGGATCATTCCAAGGTAACTAGAACCTTACTGGGCCCACTGGGATGTACTGGGAGTGTCTGTAACAATCCTGGGGAGACTGGAACCACACTGGGAACAGCTGTGATAATGCAGGGGACAATTCAGACCATGCTTGGGGCAACTGGGCATGACTGGGACTCTGCTGGGAAGGACTGGGACTATTCGAGGGGCAACTGGGATCGCAATGGGAGGAACTGGGAACAACTGGAACTATACTGGGGGCAACTGGGATCACACTTGAGTCACACTGGAAGCAGCTGAGTCCATGCTGGGTTACACTGGGATCACACTGACAGTGACTGGAATCATACTGGAATTGACTGGGAGTGGCTGTGAGCAACTGGAATTGTGCTGAAAGCAACTGGGAGAAAGTGGGAGTGACTGGGAGCATGCTGGGAGTGACTGGGATATACTGGGAGAGACAGGGAGTCACTGGGATCACACTGGAGGCTACTGGGGTCATGCTGGCATTGACAGGGAGCAGCTGGGATCACACTGGGGGCACTGGCATCATACTGGGAGTGACTGGGATCATACTGGGAGTGACTACAATCATACTGGGATTAGAGTGGGTGTGATTGGACCCTGACTGGGGGTTACTGGGAGCTACCAGGCCCATGCTGGGACCAATTCAGGACATAATTAGAGGAAGTGGGAGCAACTGGGATAAAACTGGGGGCAAGTGAACCACACTGGGGTAACTGGGAGTGCCTGGCAATGACTGTGAGAATGTTCAGGGCAACTGGGATATACTGGGAGGGTCTGAGACCATATGTGTGGTGACTGGGACCAAACTGGGAGCGACTGGGTATGTGCTGGGGGAACTGGGAACACGCTGTGGGTAAGTGGGAGTGACTGGGGCCCTACTGGGAGAGACTGGGATCATACTGGGAGTGACTGGGGTAACTGGGAGAACTGGGAACAAACTGGATGAAAGGGCAGGAACTGGGAGCAACTGGGACCTTGATGGGAGCCACCCTCCCTCCTCCTCCTGCCCCATTCCCGAAGGCTGAGCCGTGAGGGGAAAGGGGGCGGGGAAAGGGCGGGAACCGTGAGGGAAGGGAAAGGGCAAGGCCAAGGGGACGACAAGGGGATGAACAGTCCTAAAAAGGGCCCGGTTTGGTTTAAAATCACCCGAAGGCATCTCAAATGCAGCTGAAACCCAGCAGGTTTGGTCTAAAATAGCCAAATGGGATTAAATTATCCAAAGGGGTCTAAAATCCAACCAAAGGGGCCTAAAATTGCCCAAACTGGTTTACACCTCCCTCAAAATGGCCAAAAATCAGCCTTAAATCTCCAAAATGGGCTTCAAATCCACCCTGAAAGTACCTGCTTTGGCCTAAAATCTCCCGAAGGCACCTAAAATGCATCCAGGTTTAACAAAAATCACCTAAATTGACTTAAAATCACCCAAATATGCGTCATCCTAAATGACTTGGTTTGACCTAAAATTACGCAAAGAAGCAAAATCCTACTCAAATGGGCCCAGAATCACGAAAAAAAGGACCTAAAATCACTCACACAGGATTAAATTCACCCACATGGGCCTCAAATCATCCAAAAAACCTCACCCAGTCTATCCAAAATCCCCCCTCAACCCCCAGATTTGGCCTCAAATCAGCCAAAACCCTCCAAGGATCTCAAAATCCCCCCTGCAAGGCTGGGAATGCCTGCCAGGGATCTGAGCCCACCCCAAACCTGCCCAGGGTGGCCCCAAATGCCCCCAAGGGGCCGAGGCTGAGGCCGAGCCCGGGATGGGCTCCGGGCTCGCTCCGGGCCCTCCGCGTTCGCTCCGGGGAGTTTTGGCCGCGGCCCCGGACGGGCCTGGGCGGGACTGGGAGGGACCAGGGAGGGCTGGGCAGGGCTGCGGCATTTGGGGCTTTTGGGGCTGCGGGAGTTTGTGGGGAGTTCAGGGGCGATTATTGGGGTTTTGGAGAGGGATTGGGTTTGGGGGAGTTGGGGAATTTTGGGGGCTTTGTGGGTTTTGGGGGGTTTATTGGCACTTTGGGGGGTTTTATTGGCATTTGGGGGTGTTTTTTTCTGGAGGTTTTGCGGGGTTTATTGAATTTTTTTTTTTTTGTTTGTTTTGTTTTATAATTTTTGGGGGGATTACTGGGGTTTTATGAGGATTTGTTGGGATTCTCTTAAATTTTTTGGGGGTTTATTGGAATTTCTGGGAGATTTTGGGTGGTTTTATTGGAATTGTGGAGGCATTTAGTGGGATTCTTTGGAGGTCTGGGTATTTTAAGGAAATTTTTGGGGTTTTGGGGGATTTTGTGGGATTTGGGGGGGTTCTGGGTTTTTTGGATGTTGCCAGGATTTCTTTGGGTCTTGGGGGGGATTTTGTGGGGCTTCTTGTGGTTTTGGGGACATTTTAGATGATTTTGGGGCTTAATTGGGATTATGGGGGTTGTTGGGATTTCAAAAGAGATTTTGTGGGCTTTTATTGGGATTCTAGGGTGTTCTAAAAGGATTTTGTGAAATTTAATTGGGATGTTGTGGGTTTTATTGGGACTTTTGGGCGTTTTAAGGAGATTTTGGTGCCTCTCAGCCCTTCCCCACACCTGGGGACAACCTCAAAGCCCCCTCAGACCACCCAAGGCCCCCAAAATTCCACTAAAACCCCCCAAAATTACAATAAAATCCTCCAAATCCCCAGAGAATCCCACAAAATCCCAGTGGAACCCACAAAATTTAAAAAATACTCTCAAAAACTTGAATAAATCCCCCAAAAAACCCAAACCCCCTGCAGAACCCAAATAAACTCTCCCAAAATCCAAACACCCTCCAACCCAAAACCCCACCAAAACCCAATAATTTTCCCTAAAACCACAAAAATTCCCCCTAAACAACAAAATTCCCCAAAACCCCAAAAAAACCAACCCCAAATCCCAAAACCCCTCCCCAAATCCCCAAAAAAAGCCCTCAAAATCCCCCCAAACCCCACCCCGACTCAGTGGGGCCGTCCTGGATCAGGGGGCACCGGCCCGTGGAACAGGAGCCACTTCAGGGGGCCCTCGGAGCTTTTTGGGGAGGGGGCACCATGGGACACCCCCAAAAAACCCCCAAACCCCGTCTGTGCCCCTTCCCCCTGAAACCCCAGACCCCGGTTCAGGGTGGGCCTGGGACCCCCCGGGACCCCCAAATCTCCCCAGGACCCCCTGAGAGCCCCCCAGACCCTCCCCAAGGACCCTCCTGACCTCTCCCCAAACCCAACTCAGGCTCCCCCAGCCCCTCCCCAGATCCCCCCAGGACCTCTCCCCAAAACCCCCAAACCCCCCCCCAGACCCTCTCCCAAAACCCTTCCAGACCCCCCAAAGCCCCTCCCAAAACCTCCAAAACCCTCCCAGGACACCCTCAGGGCCCCCCGGAGCCCTCCCCAAACTCCCCCCAGGACCATCCCAACACCCCCAGACCCTCCCATGACCCCCCCCCCGAGACCCCTCTTAGGACCCATCCGCACCCCCCAGGTCCCCCCACAATGCCCCAGGACCCCTCCCCAAAGCCCCCCCAGACCCCCGGACCCTCCCCCCCCCCCCCCATCCCCTCTCAGGCCCCTCCCGCTCCTGTCCCGAGCCCGGGGGTCCAGGAAACCCTGGGGAAGGGCGCCACACTCCGCTCAGCCTCTGATTGGCTGGGGGGGCGCGGGGGAGGCCGTTGCTGAGGAGCCCAACATTGGTTGGTTTAGGGACTTGCAGCGCTGCCATTGGTTGGTTCCTCCCTGGGGCGCCCCATTGTTGGGAGCCCGTGGGCAGAGGCGGGAGATTGTGAGGGTGAGCAGCCAAGGTGGGTCCGGGAGAAACTGGGGGGGGGGGGGCGCGGTCTGAGGGGAAATTGGGGATTTTTGGGGGCATCGAGGGAAAAATGGGGGTGTGCGGTGGGTTTGGGGGAATGAGGGGGGGTTTAGGGTGGGTCTGAGGGGGCTTTAGGGAGCCTTGGGGGGAAGCTTGAGAGGGTCTGGGAGTGTTCTCAGGTGAGTTTAGGGGGAATCTGAGGGGTGGGAGGGTCTGAGGATTTTGGAGGATTGTGAGAGGAACTGTGGGGTTGTGGAGTGGATCTGGTGGGTTCTGAGGTTGGTCTGGAGAAAATACAGAGTGTCTGAGGGGATTTCATAGGGTTTGGGGGGATTGAGGGGTCTGAGGGGATTTGGGGCAGTCTGATGGATTTGGGGGTCTCAGGTGGGTCTGGGGTGAATTTTGGGGGAAATGGGGGGTTCTGAGAGTCCTGGGGGTTTTTGGGATCCAGGGTGGTTCTGGGCCAACACTGGGGGGCTCTGGGGGTTTGGGGTTCCTGGGGGGTCCCAGGGGGAGATTTGGGGTCCCGGGGGTCCCAGGCCCACCCTGAACCGGGGTCTGGGGGTTTCAGGGGAGGGGCACAGGGGTTCCCCCCCCTCCGTTTTGGGGGTCTCCCATGTTGCCTCTCCCAAAAAGCTCCGAGGGCCCCTGAAGTGGCTCCTGTTCCACCGGCTGGTGCCCCTGATCCAGGACGGCCCCAGTGAGTCTGGGGGTTCTGGGGGGTTTGTGGAGATTTTGGGGTTTTGAGAGGGTTTTGGGGATTTTGGGGTGGCTTTTTTTTTGGCTTTGGGGGATTTTTTGTGAGTTTAGAAGGAATTATTGGAGCTTTTGGGGAGAATTACTGGGTTTTGGTGGGAGCTTTGGTGATTTGGGGGGTTTTGGATTTTGGGTGTTTTGTTGGGGTTGTGAGGGGTTTCTTGGGGAGGGGAGATTTTTGAAAGTTTTGGGAGTTATTTTAAATTTTGTTGAGTTCCACTGGGATTTTGGAGATTCTTTGGGGTTTTGAGGGATTCTTGTAAATTTGGGGATTTTGTGGGGTTTTAGTGGAGATTTTAGGGGGCTTTGGGGCATTCCCTGGGTGTGGGGAAGGGCTGAGAGGCACCAAAATCTCATAAAATCCCCAAAAGTCCCAATAAAACCACTAAATCCCAATTAAATCTCTCAAAATCCCATTAGAACACCCTAGAATCCCAATAAAAAGCCCACAAAATCCTTTGAAATCCCAATAACCCCAAAAATCCTGATTACACTCCCAAATCCCCCAAAAATGTCCCCAAAACCATAAAAAGTCCCACAAAATCTCCCCAAGATCCAAAGAAATCCTGGCAAAACCCCAAAAACCCCGAAATCCCACCAAAAATCCCAAAACCCCAAATCCCCAATGAATCCCACTAAATGCCACCACAATTCCAATAAAATGCCCCAAAATCTCCTAAAAATCCCAATAAAACCCCCAAATTTCTGAGGATCCCAAAACATCCCAACAAAATCCCAATAAAACCCCAAAATTCAAGAACAGACGCAAAAAATTTCAATAAACCCCAAAGAGCCCCAGAAAATCCCCCTCAAAATGCCAATAAAACCCCCAAAATCCAAACCCCCAAAATCCACAAAACCAGCCACTCCCAGTCAATCCCAGTATGATTCCAGTCGCCCTCAATGAGATCCCAGTGTAACCCAGTATGGACTCAGCTGCTCTCACTGTGATCCCAGTTGCCCAGTGTGATCCCAGTTGCTCCCAGTATGATCCCAGTCACTCCCAGTTGCTCCCAGTATGATCCCAGTCACTCCCAGTTGCTCCCAGTATGATCCCAGTTGCTCCCAGTGTGATCCCAGTTGCTCCCAGTATGATCCCAGTTGCTCCCAGTGTGATCCCAGTTGCTCCCAGTATGATCCCAGTCACTCCCAGTTGCTCCCAGTATGATCCCAGTTGCTCCCAGTATGATCCCAGTCACTCCCAGTATGATCCCAGTTGCTCCCAGTATGATCCCAGTCACTCCCAGTTGCTCCCAGTATGATCCCAGTCACTCCCAGTATGATCCCAGTTGCTCCCAGTATGATCCCAGTCACTCCCAGTTGCTCCCAGTATGATCCCAGTTGCTCCCAGTATGATCCCAGTTGCTCCCAGTATGATCCCAGTCACTCCCAGTTGCTCCCAGTATGATCCCAGTTGCTCCCAGTATGATCCCAGTCACTCCCAGTTGCTCCCAGTTGGG
>JALJVW010000174.1:0-89852 GCA_024865655.1 Emberiza elegans | reverse complement strand
CTCAAGATGGACTTGGGCAGAGGGGCCTTCAAACTCACTGTGCTTGTCCCTTGTTTTCCCAAACCAGGATTTCCCATTTTCATCCCAGGAGGCTGCGAGGAAGAGGAAGATGCCCCTGGGACACTGAGGCAGGTGAGGAGGGAAATCAGTGCCCCTTTGCCCTCTGTGCTGCTCCATCTCCCAGCCCAGCATGGCCCTGGCTGCAGCTCAGCCTAGGGGGATCTCCTCTGCCTTGCCTGTGGCACAGAGGCAAATCCCATCCTGTGCCTTGTCCTTCCTCCCCAGAGCAGGAGCTGAGCATGGAGAGCAGGGAGGGACAAATCCCGGCAGAACCTGGTGGAAGAGGCCATTTTGAGTGGCTCAGGGCACAGGAAGCCAATGTGGGGAGTGAAAAGCCCTGGAGATGCCGCACGAGGAGGGGCCACAAAACGCAGCTGGAGGGGATCTGAGGGGAAAGAGCCAGCCTGGGCCAGGAAGGCGCCGGAGATGGAGCCCAGAGCTCGGAGCTGGTGCTCCATGAGCAGCTCCATGATGGGGAGAAGTACCACATGTGTGTGGGGTGTGGGAAGAGCTTCAGCCGAGCCCACCCTGATCAGACACCAGAGGACCCACACTGGGGAGAGGCCCTACGAGTGTGATGTGCAGGAAGAGGTTTCAGACCAGCTCCCATCTCCTCCAGCACCAGCGACCACACAGAGGGGAGAGGCCCTTCCGCTGCCCCTGACTGCGGGCAGGGGCTTCAGGCAGAACTCCCATCTGTCAGGCATTACAACACATCCACACTGGGAAAGGCCCCACAGGTGTGAGGAATGTGGGAAGATTTCAGGCAGAACTCCACCTCATCAGACACCAGAGGACCCACACTGGGGAACGCCCCAGCCACCAATGGAATGTGCGGAGAGGTGGGAAGCAGCTGCATTCCAGCCTGATCCCCCACCAAAAGATCCACTTTGGGGGAGAGGCCCTACGAGTGTTCCAAGTGTGGGAAGGGTTTCGGGATGAAGTCAGATCTCCTCCTGCATTATCGGAGTCACACAGAGAGGCCCTTCTTTTGCCCCTGAACTGTGGGAAGGGATTCAAGCACAACTCCAACCTCATCAGACACCGGGCGCATCCACACTGGGGAGAGGCCCTACGAGTGTCCCCAGTGTGGGAAGAGCTCACTCCAGCAGCTCTAACTTGACCCAACACCAACGGAGGCACTGGTAGGAAGCCTGGCCAGAGTGCCCTGAGTGCGGGCAGAGCCCGTATTGCTGCTCCAGCTCCATCCCCACTGGAGGCACTTTGGGCACAGCCCTGGTCACTCACCTTCCCTCTGATCCCTGTTGGGAACACACCTGGCTGCTTCTCCTTTTGGTTTGACCTTAATTTTTTTCTCTTCTCCATGTTTTTCCACTCCAGAAGCCAAGAGGGATTGATCTGTCACTTCAAAACCACTCAAATCCCACTGAAAATAACTGAATTTTTAACCCATTCTGTTTCAATCCTACCTCAAATTGCTTGTTCCCTTCCTCAAAAAACTCAGTCCCACGACCCAAAACTCACTCCATTCCACAGCCAGCAGGGTGAGTTGGGGTTGGGAGTCTTTGGGGGTAAGAAGTGGGATCCCAATTTGGAGCAATGGGATGGGGACTGTGTGGGGCTGGATGGGTGGGGTGTATTTCCATCCCAAATAAAACTCAAGAGTTACTGATTTCTGTCCCGATTTCAGGGGACAGGTCCTCAGTTCTGTTTGCAGAGTGCTGCCTTCTCAGCTGATTAAATTCCTATCGTGGGTGGGGCAGTTTTTTAAATCATCTAGCCTCTAACAATTCAAAAACCAATATCCAAATAAAACCTTGCACTTCGTAATAAATCTTTTAAAAATTTTTAAACTCTTAATTGTTTTTAGAGTACTGACATAAGGATGTTATTAAAGTTTAATTGTTTGGTTAAAATGTCTGAGAAATTCAGTGTGTTTGGTTTTGTGTTTAGTATATTTGTAATATGAATTTTTAACGAAGATGTGTTAGCTTTGTGATTAGTTTTTAGATTTTTTTATCTAAAAGTGTATTAATTATTGAGTAAAAACTTTCAAAAAGGTATTTCTTGATATATAATTTGTTTCTTCAGATGCATTGGTAATATATTAATAGTTGTTAGTTTACCATTGAATCATTGTTGGAGTACTATAAAGAATCTTGAGATTTTTATATTTCATTTTTATTATAATTTATTTAATTTCAATTTTATTTTTTTGTTTATAAATTTTGTTGCAATTTGTTGAGAGGATAAGAAGGAAGTTCAAGGGCAGGAACATTTTTTTTCCTGGCTGGGAACTGGAATTCCAGACCCTGGAAGTGGGTTTGCAACCACACAGACTGGGATCAAACATGGACTGGGATTCCTGTTTTGGGGCTGCACAGATCATGGATCAGGACCACACAGACTGGGAATCTGGACTGGGATCAAATATGCTGGGATCCTTTGATCGGGGCTGCACTGGACTGGGACCATATGGATCAGGACCACACAGACTGGGATCAACTGGACTGGGATCAAATATGGGATGGGATAACATCCAGTGCACACACAGGATGAGGACACCTGTACAGATCTGCCAACTGTCAGCACTGTTTCTCCATGAGGCAGACAGTGGAGGGAAATGGTCCCAAAAACTTGGATCCTGTCCCCCAGGTGATTGGGAGCCTTTTAAATTTTGTTCATCAAAGCCAATTCCAATCTCCTGTATCTTATTTTCCACATGTATCATCTACAAAGAAACCCATCTGCTTCATAACATTAATCACATATACCTTTCCAATTATTTTCCAAAAATATTGAAATAATGACAATTTTGTTAGCATGAACCACATCCATTTATCACAGGAGGCCAAAAGCTTGGAAAAGGATGAAGCATTCCAATGATGACGATGACAAAAAAAAACCCCAATTTATTTTTGACAGCAAATGAACACCAGCTGCCCTCCAGCCCTCCCAGCCTGGCAGGCCGAGCGGTGCCGTTCCCATGGCATGAGGTGCTGGCAGCCTGCGGAGAGAAACCAGAGAGCCACGGTCAGTCGCAGCAGGCTCCTGTCCCCCTGTCCCGCCATGGCTGTGCCCGGGCCAGGCTGCTGGCTGTGCTCAGAGCCCAAACCTCCCGACCCATTCTCTGTTTTTTAGAGAAGGGCAGCTGGCAGGCCACGTTCCACCTCCTCTGCTTAATCACAGCACAGCAACCTCCTCCAGCAGCTGCAGGAGGTGTGCCCACTGGCGCCTGCCCGGAGCCCTTCTGCCAGCCGAGCTGTGGACCCGGTGCCCACCTCTGGAGAGCTGCTGCCAGGAGAGGAGCCGATCCCACACCAGGTCAGGTCCTTCTGGAAGGGGCTGTCCCTGCAGACCGTGACCCCTGGGCAGCGCTGGCACTGGATGCGCTCCACGGAAGCTGCAGGCGCTTCCCCGTCCGGTCCGGGACCAGGTGTAATCCTCCTGGGAAAAACAAAGAACAATTGCATGAAAGTCAATTCAAAACAAGACCTGGAAACAAGAAAAAGCACAAAGTTTGTCACCATTTCACAGGCCTGAGGAGGGTCTGACCACTCCATGTGAGAATTAAACCTGTCCACAGGTGGGGAAAAACCCCACCCTTCCCACCCATAAACGCACCCCTTCTTTAAGGGCCTGCAGAGCAGACCAGCTGGGGCATGGCTTCAGAACCCGTCCCCCCTTTGCCCCCCCCATCCACATGGATGGATGCTTTTTGTCAGGCTGGCTGCCCCGCCTCAGCCCGTGCCAGGCTGGCTGGCAGAAGCTGTCAGCAAGGCCAGGAGCCAGCCCCTTCCACAACATCCATCCCATCCCAAAAAAGCAGCTCGCGTCGGCGGAAAAATTAAAATTACCCCAGGTTAGTTCTTCAAAAGATACCCTGTCTTAAAAGATCTCATTGCCTTAAAAAGATTCACTCTTCAGGGTTTTTGTGCCTTCCAATGAAAAGCTGCTGGACCTACAGTAATGAGCCTGTTTTTACTGATAAGATGGCCAAAACACCTGAGGCCTGAACATGAATTACTGTCTGGTGCCTTCCAGCATCCAGTAAGCCAGTAAACTGACAACTTGGTCCCACAGGGGCCCTGGCGAGGTGGTGGAAAAGCAGAACTTTCCCCAGCATGCTCTGCCCTCCTGGTGATTTTCTGAGAACAGCTCCCCCCGCTGGTGACAAATCATGGGGCCTTGGCATCCTGCCCTTGAGCAAAAGGCTCCTCATCCTTTTCCAGGCCTTTTCCTGAGCAGGGTCCAGCTTGGAGCACTTTGGGGCAGTCTGCCTGAGCCCCAGCCAGGTCTCAAGGCCATCAGGTAGGAGCACAGGGCTGGGGGGAAGGGCAGGGCTTGTCAGGGGCCGGGCCTGTGGGCGGGCTGGGCCAGAGCCTTCCGCCAGGCGCAAAACAAACCTGGCGCTGCTCCTGCCAGCACCAGAGCGAGTGCCCTGCCAGCGGGCGCCACAGCCAGCGGAGAGAGCCCGCCCAGGCGGAACCACGGCGGGCCGGGCAGGGGCGGGCACGGGGTTCTCTGCCAGAGGGGCGCCTTGGGACGTGGCATCAGCCGGGCTGGGAGAGGCGGAACACGGATGGCATGGGGGCCGGGAGTAGAGTGAGAGGGAGCCAGGGCTGGAGCGAGTGGATCTCCGAGGAAAAAATCAGGAATCGCTTGCTGCTCTGCTGCTGCCGGAGCCTGGGAGCTCAGTGGCCGTCCCAGCTGCCTGAGGGCAACCCAACGGAGGGAGCCCCACGCACCCCAAGGAGGCAGAAAGAGAAACAAACAAATCACACTCCAAAGTCATTCCTGTTAAAGAAGTGACTAGAGAAAACAATGTAGCAATAAAGATGAGTGTTGGCTTGTGGCTTCTTTCTTCTTTGCGTGTGACGAAGCATTTCATGGGCAAGAATTGCCTCTTCTGAAAATTTTGCCAGAGTGGACATAAGCGGAGCATTTAATTTTCTAGTGGGAAAGGGAAATCGTGTCAGTAATGTCATCTCTTTTCATCCTCTGTTGACACAGTTGCAGGCTGCCAAAAGACATGGTCTGCAGTGTGGAACTTGGGGCCAAGTTTCTTTTTCTGCCAGAGGATGAGGAGGGGAAGTGTCCCAGAATCATGGAGTTGTGGCATGGTTTGGCTTGGAAGGATCTGAAAAATCCCATGGCTGCAACCGCCCTGCTGTGACTGGGGACCCCTTGCACTAGACTGGCTTGTCTATAGCTCCATGCAGCCTGGCCTTGAATGCTGTCAGGGATGGGACATGCACACTTTCTCTGGGCAAACTGTTCCAGGAGAGTCTTTTTTCTGAATCCCTTACCTAAACCTAATCTCTCTCCATTTGGATCCATTCTCCCTTGTCCTGTCCTTGCCTGCCCTCATACAAAGTCCCTGTCCAGCTGTATTGCAGGTTGCCCTCAGGTACTGGAAGGTCACAGTTGGATCAAGCCTCGGTCTCTTTCCCAGTCTGCTGATGCTGTCCTGCCAGGGATGCATTGGGAAGATCTCCTTCCCTCTGGCATGGAGGCAAATCTCATCCTCTCCTTCCTTGCCCAGACAAGGAGCTGAGGCGGGAGACCGGGGAGGACAAATCCCCATGGCAGCAGAACCTCATGAAAGAGGCCATTTTGAGCAACTCCACAGCACAGGAATCGAACAGGGAAGAAAATCCCTGGAGATCGTGCAGGAGGAAGGGCTGCAAACCCAGCCCAGGGTGCCCTGAGGAGGAAAGAGCCACCCTGTGCCAGGAAAGTGGACAGAGCTTCAGCCGGAGCTCAGAGCTGGTGATCTGTGGAGCAGCTTCAAGATGGGGAGAAGCCCTGCAAGTGCTTGGAGTGTGGGAAGAGCATCAGGCAGAGCAACACCCTGATCACCACCAGATGATCCCCACCAGGGAATGGCCCTACGAGTGTGGGGAGTGTGGGAAGGGCTTCAGCTGCAACTGTGCCCTCATCATCCACCAACGCATCCACACTGGGGAGAGGCCCTACGAGTGTCCCGAGTGTCTGAAGAGGTTTCAGAGCAGCTCCACTCGCCTCCTGCACCAGCAGATTCACAGGGAGGAGAGGCCCTTCCACTGCCCCAACTGCAGGATGGGCTTCAAGCACAACTCCACCCTCGTCAGGCACCAGCGCATCCACACCAGGGAGAGGCCCTGTGAGTGTCCCCAGTGTGGGAAAAGCTTCTCAGACAGCTCTAACTTCAGTAAACATCAGCAGAATCACTGGTAAGGGAAGCCATGCATGTGCCCCAGCTGCAGGAAGAGCTTCGTGCACTGCTCCAACTCCATCCCCCATTGGAGGGCCCACGTTGGTCAGAGCCCTTCAGAGCCACATTCCCATGACCTGAGTTGGGAAGACACTTGGCTAGTTATCCTTTTGTTTCGGCCCTAATTTTCTTTTGATTGATCTTCATCCCTACAACAGTCAAAACTGGGGGAAAAATAAACAAATTCATTGAAGGCATCTAAAGCCTCACTTTTTACAAGTGTTTCAGGGGAATCTGGGATTCAGGGAGATACTTGGGGGGTTTTGGGGGTATTTGATGTGGTTGTCTCCCTTCCTTGGCACTCAAAGAGATGAGAGGGTTCAATCTGTCATCTCAAAACCGCTCAATGCCACTGAAAACTACTCAATCCCTGCCCAAAATTCCTTGATTCCACAGCCCCTCAGGGTGGAATGGGACTGGAAGCGGATTGGGTGAAGTGTGCTGCAAATCAGGAAGGGTGAGATGGGCATTGGGTTGGGCGGGATGGGTGGGATGGGGTTTGGGCAGTGTGAAAGGGGGGAAATACGGTTGGGAAGGGGGTCTTGGTGTCCAGAAGGGGTGGGATGGGTTGGGGTTGGGACTGGGGAGGTGGGGTGTGAAACAAGACAGGTGAAGTTTGGGGATGATGAAGGGAGGGGGAGCCTGTTACTGAATGAGGTTTTGGATATGAAAATGATGACACGTCCCACGGCCCCAGAGCTCAGAGCAGCTGAGATGGAGCTGGATCCAAGGCTGACTGTGGATCTCTCTCTCCCTCTTAGTCTTCTCCTGATTTCCTCTTCTCAACATCCACACCTTCTCCGGGCAAACTGTTCCAGGAGAGTCTTTTTTCTGAATCCCTTTCCTAAACCTCATCTCTCTCTATTTGGATCCATTGTCCCTTGTCCTGTCCCTGCCTGCCCTCGTACAAAGTCCCTGTCCAGCTTTCTTGTAGGTTGCCCTCAGGTCCTGGAAGGCCACAGCTGGGTCAAGGCTGGGTCTCTTTCCCAGGCTGAAGAAGCCGAGCTGTGTCAGCCTTTCCTTGCAGGAGAGGAGCTGCAGCCCTGGCACCATCTGGGTGTCCCTGCTGGGCCCTGCTGCAGCGTGTCCCGTCCTTGCCGTCCGTGCGGGGGCCCGGCAGAGCCGGAGGCAGCGCTGCAGGCGCAGGGTCAGCGGCGGGGAGGAGACACGGCCCTGGCAGCGGCTCCGGGAGCAGCGATTGGCGCTGGGCCGCCCGCCCTGCAGAGAGCCGGGGCCCTTGTGCCTGCCCTTGTGCCCAGGGTGCCTTTCCCCGCCGCCCGCCCGCCCGCTCGGGGGAAACGCCCCCTGTGCCGCCCCTCAGGGCCGCCCCTCGCCGCTGCCCCGGGGGCTCCCGGCGCCAGCTGCAGGGCCCCAGGCCTCGGCCTCACCCTGCTCAGCCCAAGGCCTGGAAAAGCAGATTCAAACACCCACCCAGAAAGTGCCCCAGGATGCCAAGGTCGATCTTTTCTCTACAGCACGGGTTTGCTATCAGAGTCTGCACGGGATTATAAAATCACCAGGAGAAAAGAGCTTGAACAAGTTCTGCTTTGGCAGTACCTCAGGGTGTGGGGTTACCAGTGGTCGGTTGCACTGGCTCTGGACTGAAGGCACTTGAGACAGTAATTCATGTTCGGACTCAAGTGTTTATTATTTCTTATCACTAAAACAGTTTCATTGCTGTGAGTCCAGCAGCTTTTCATTAGAAGGCACAAAATGACCAACAATCTCTTGTTTCGAGGTCTTTTAAGACTAAACTATCCAATTAACAACTGACACCTGGATTATTTTCCCTTTTAACCCGGTAACTGATCCCAAAGAGCCTGCAATGCGGAATTTCTGCCTGATTACAAAAAGCCACCCAAACCCATGAAGAAGAAGGAAGAAGCGTGAAGAAGAAACCCAGGACGATACCCTGTGCCCTCCATTTTGCTTCCATCCACAACATACTAAAAATCCCAAAACCTAAATTTTTCGGAGTCAGAATGGACCAAGGCCCAAAAACTGGAAGTGATAAGAATGGACTAAAACCACAACAAAGGAATCTGCATGCTCTAAAAAGGCAGATCCAAGGAAGAGCCATGCTAAACAGCTCTTGGAACATGTAAACTAGTTTGGGGGAAAAGTTTGCTGTGCATGAGGGTCTATGAATATGCAACAGTCTGATGTAAGGGGAAAGATATTTCAAGGGTATCCCCAAAGGTAACAGGGTGCTCCTGGCTGAGTGCCAAGATGCACCCGGCCATAATAACCTTTGCTCCATGGTCCTGGTCTCCCATTGTCCTTTATTAAGAGTGAACATGTTTTTCACATTTAGGAACGGCTTAAGTTTTTTCATTTTTCATGGGAGGGAGTTTTGAGGAGCTACAAGTGGCTAAGCTGCCTGCAACAAGGACCATTCCACAGGCTCCTGTCACCTTTCCTGACACGTCTGCTGCAGCTCATGGAGGGCAAAGCCCTGGAGGCTCCTTATGGGCGGTTATGGACGACTGCAGGCAGCGCCTCGATGCCCTGGATCAGCAGTGCCCCCTCCCGGGAACCCCCACGTTTTCCAGTTTCTGGGAAGCTGCCTGTGAAAAACACATTCACTCTGCTGTGAAAATGTACAAAGTTTAATAAAGGACAATGGGAGACCAGGACCATGGAGCAAAGGTTATCATGGCCGGGTGCATCTTGGCACTCAGCCAGGAGCTCCCTGTTACCTTCAGGGATCCCCCTGAAATACCTTTCCCTTACATCAGCCTGTTGCATATTCATAAACCCTCAGGCATATCCATAACCTACTTTACATATTCCAGGAACGATTTTACATGGCCCCTCCCTGGATCTGCCTTTTCAGAGCATGTGTGTTCCTTGGCTGTGGTTTTGGCTCCTTCTCTTTATCACCTCCAGTTTTTGGGCCTTGGTCCACTCTGCCTTCAGACGGGGAGTGCTGACAGCTGGCAGATCTGTACAGGTGTCCTCATCCTGTGTGCATTGGATGTTATCCCATCCAAGCAGGCAGTTTAACACAAGCAGCTATTTCACTGAGCTTAATTAACAACAGAAATACAAACTATAGAACAAAGTTACTTTAAAAAACAGTCCCAGTCCATATTTGATCCTACTCCAGGCTATCCCAGTCTGGAGGGTTCTGATCCACAGGATCCCCATCCATGTGATCCCAGTCCAGGTGATCCCAGCCCATATTTGATCTGAGTCCAGTTGATCCCAGTCTGTGTGGTCCTGATCCATATGGTCCCAGTCTGTGCAGCCCCAACCCACAGAATCCCAGTCCATATTTGATCCCAATCCATATTTGATCCCAGTCTGTGTGGTCCTGCACACACTCCCAGGGTCTGGAATTCCAGTTCCCAGCCAGGAAAAAATGTTCCTGCCCTTGAACTTCCTTCTTATCCTCTCAACAAATTGCAATAAAATTATAAACAGGAAAATTAAAATTGAAATTAAATAAATTATGTTTAAAATGAAGTATAAAAATCTCAAGATTTCTTTACAGTACTCCAACAATGATTCAACCCAAACTAACAACTATTAATATATTACCAATGCAAATAAAGAAACAAATTATATATCAAGAAATACCTTTTGAAAGTTTTAACTCAATAACTAATACACTTTAGATAAAAATATCTAAAAAACTAACATACAATCTAACACACCTTAGTTAAACAATTCATATTACAAATATACTAAACACAAACCCAAACACCACTATAATTTCTCAGACATTTTAACGAAACAATTAAACTTTAATAACATCCTTAAGTACTCTAAAACAATCAAAATTATTTAAAAAATATTTATTGGGTGTGCAGGGTTTTATTTGGATACTGTTTTTTGAATTGTTAGAGGCTAGATGATTTAAAAAATACAATTTTTATAGGAATTTATTCAGCTGAGAAGGCAGCACTCTGCAAACAGAACTGACCAAAAATGAATGGGACAGAAATCAGTGACTCTGAGAGTTTTATTTGCTATCAAATACATCCCACCCAGCCAGCCCCACACAATCCCCATCCCATTGCTCCAAACTGGGATCCCACTTCTACCAATCGCCTCCCAACCCCAACTCACCCTGCTGGCTGTGGAATGGAGTGAGTTTGGCGTGGGATTGAGTTTTTTTGAGGAGGGAACAAGCAATTTGAGGTAGGATTGAGCCTTTTTGGGTTAAAATTCAGTTATTTTCAGTGGGATTTGAGTGGTTTTGAAGTGACAGATCGATCCCTCCTGGCTTCTAGAGTGGAAAAACATGGAGAAGAGAAAAAAATTAAGGTCAAACCAAAAGGAGAAGCAGCCAGGTGTGTTCCCAACAGGGATCAGAGGGAATGTGAGTGACCAGGGCTGTGCCCAAAGTGCCTCCTCCAGTGGGGGATGGAGCTGGAGCAGCGCACAAAGCTCTTCCCGCACTCGGGGCACTCGCAGGGCTTCCCTTACTGGTGCCTCCGTTGGTGTCGGGTCAAGTGAGAGCTCCTGGAGAAGCTCTTCCCACACTGGGGACACTCGTAGGGCCTCTCCCCAGTGTGGATGCGCTGGTGTCTGATGAGGTGGGAGTTGCGCTTGAATCCCTTCCACAGTGGGGGCATTGGAAGGGCCTCTCCTCTGTGTGACTCCGATAATGCAGGAGGAGATGTGACTTCATCCGAAACCCCTTCCCACTTGGAACACTTAGGGAACACTCGTGTGGGCTTCTCCCAGGTGTGGATCTTCCTTGGTGGACGTTCAGTGTGGGAATGCTGCCTGCTGAAGCTCTTCCCACATTCCCCACACTCGTGGGGCCGTTCCCCAGTGTGGGTCCTCTGGTGCCTGATCAGGTGGGAGCTCCGGCTGAAGCTCTTCCCACATTCCTCACACCTGTGGGGCCTCTCCCCAGTGTGGATGCGTCGGTGCATGACAAGATGGGCGTTCTGCCTGAAGCCCTGCCCGCAGTCGGGGCAGCGGAAGGCCTCTCCTCCTGTGTGTGCGTGCGCTGGTGCTCGAGGAGATGGGAGCTGGTCTGAAACCTCTTCCTGCATTGATCACACTCGTAGGGCCGTTCCCCAGTGTGGGTCCTCTGGTGCTTGATCAGCTGGGAGTTCCACCTGAAGCTCTTCCCACACTCCACGCACATGTGGGGCTTCTCCCCATCATGGAGCTGCTCATGGAGCACCAGCTCTGAGCTCTGGCTCCATCTCCGGCCGCCTTCCCGGCCCAGGCTGGCTCTTTCCCCCTCCGATCCCCGCCAGCTGCATTTGCAGCCCCTCCTCGTGCAGCATCTCCGGGGCTTTTCCTCCCCGTTGGCTTCCTGCGCCGTGGAGCCACTCAAAACGGCCTCTTCCACCAGGTTCTGCTGCGGGCATTTGTCCTCCCTGCTCTCCATGCTCAGCTCCTGCTCTGGGGGAGGAAGGACAAGGACAGGATGGGATTTGCCTCCGTGCCACAGGCAAGGGCAAGGAGATCCCCCCAGGGCTGAGTTGCAGCTGGGGCTGTGCTGGGCTGGGAGATGGAGCAGCACAGAGGGGAAAGGGGCACTCATCACCAGCTCAGGGCTGTGCACAAATCACAAACAGGACGGGACTGCCAGGAACGCGTCTTGAGCTGTTTTATTTTCGAGCATCTGTCTCATTACTTGGTTATGACAATGGGAAGATGCCAGCAGCTCACATCCCAGGGAGCAGACAAAGAACTTAATGTTAACACTTACTTTAAAAGGTTTTTGACCAATCACACAAAGCAAAAGCATATTGACAGTAGTTCCATCCAAGCACTATAAACACATTGTCAGTCAAAACAACGCTTGCTTATTTCAGATACAATACCTGCTCGTAAGCCCTAAAACACAACGCACAGAGCTCCATTATTAAGCTTGGAACTTCCTAATACCTTGCTAGATATACTTTTCTGCAGGTTAGGGAGTTATTCTAGATAAGCGTTAATGCACAGACCATTGTTCTATTTCTCCTTACTTTCTATTTCTTATATAATTTTTCTGACCAATCTTACTGCTGACTAATCAATCTTATGATGCAAAGCTGCTGCAAAGCTCTAATCACAGTTCTACTGTCTTTGAGGCTTGTCTTTTGCAGCTTTCCCAAAACCCTCTGATTTTAAGGATTCCAGAGACACTGACTTCCTCCTCACCTGCCTCAGTGTCCCGGGGCATCTTCCTCTTCCTGCAGCCTCCCTTGGATTGGGCAATGGGAAATCCTGGTTTTGGGAAAAAACAAGGGATGAGCATGTTGAGTTTGAAGGTCCCTCTGCCTGAGTCCATCTCTACAAGTCACTGGACACCTGGGCTCCAGAAAACCCTCCCAAACACCAAGATTCAGCCCTGAAAAAGCCTCCCAGGAGTTCCCTGTCCCTGGTCCCTCCCCTCTGGTGTTCAGGGGTTCCCCCTGTCCCAGCTGCTGGGGTCACGCTTGGATTGGGGGTCCCCCTTCTCCTCGGTGCCCACCCTGCCCAGGCTGCTGGCAGTCCCAGCAATCCCAAAAGCTCCCCCCCCTCTTGGCTCTCCCCATTTCGGGATGCCGGGGCTGTTTGGGCTCCCGGGCTCCCTTCTCCCCTCATTCTCTGCTCGGGGCTGCAGCGGCTCCAAGGAGTCCCCCCTGCCCCTCTCCAGGCTCTTGAGGCTCCCGCCAATGGCGGCGCTCCCCCCTCTCTGGGCTCCCCACTTTGGGCTCCTGGGGGACACAGGGCTCTGCTCCTCCAGGCTGCCTCTGCCGCCAGCCGCCACCGCCACCCCCGATGTCCCCCCGAGGGGCCTTTTCCGCTCAGCCTTGGACTTCTTCATTCTCCAAAAATCCACCCGAAATAACCCAACCCAGGGACCCCCCGGGATATCTGAGCTGAGCTCCCCGTCCCCACTCACCTGCAAAATCGGGGCGGGGGGGGGAGGCGGCTCGACCGCATGGTTTTCCGTCTGCACAGCCTTGATCAGCCTTTGTCCCTCCTCTTCCTGTTCCTCCCGCTCCTCCTCTTCCATCCCCCCTCCTCCTCCTCTGTCTTATCCCCACCTCCTTCTTCTCTTCCATCCCTTATCATCCTTCCATTCCTCCCCCTCCCCTCCCCCTAACCCCCCCTTCTCCCCTTCCTCACCCTCCTCCCCTTCATCCCTGCCCTTCCCTCCTCCTCCTCCCCCAGCAGCAGCCACACCCTCGGTGCCCCGTTCCCGCAGCCATCCCATCGCAGCCCCGTGGCAGGAGCGGGGATGGAGCCGGGACAGGTCGGGATGGGCAGCGCGGGGCTCTCGGCTGCTCCCAGCCGCTGCGGGCGGGGGGAACCCGGCCCGGGCCAAAGGAGAGGCAAACTGGGCAAACTGGGGGCTGCACATCCCAACTGGGCCTTGCTGGGGACCCTGCCTGGCCACTGCCAGCCCTTGGGGCTCCTCTCGGCACATCCGCCGGGGGGGGAACGCACACAGGGCTGGGGATCCCAGCAGTGGCAGCACTGGGACTGGTTTGGGGAACTGGGTAACTGGGAATGACTGTGAGCATGCTGAGGGACACTGGGATATACCAGGAGTGTCTGTTAACCATACTCGGGTGACTGGAACCACACTGGGAACAGGTGGGACCCTGCTGGGAAGAACTGGGACCCCATGCTGGGAGCGAGTGGGAATGACTGGGTGTACACTGGGGACAACTGGGCATGACTGGGACCATGCTGGCAGGGACTGGGATCATCTATGGAGTACCTGGCACTATACTAGGGACAACTGGGATCACACTGGGAGGAACAGGGAGTGACTGGAACCTTGCTGGGGGCTACTGGGATTCTACTGGGATCACAGTTGGAGGAGCTGGCCAATGCTGGGAGTGACTGGCATCATACTGGATCATACTGGCAGCCACTGGGACTGCACTGAGGGTGACTGGGAGTGGCTGTGAGCAACTGGCATCAGGCTGGAAGGAACTCAGGGCAACTGGGAGTGACTGGGAACATGCTGGGAGTAACTGGGATACACTGGGAGAGACTGAAACCACACTGGGGGTAAATGGGAGCAACTGGAACCACACTGGATGATCATGGGAGCAGCTGTGCCCATGCTGGGGTCATACTGGCATCCTATGGGAAATGGCTGGGATCATACTGGGAGTGACTGGAAAGGTGCTGGCTCTGACTGGAACCATACTGGAAGTGACTGGGAGCAACTGGGCCCACACTGGGAGTGCCAGGGAGTCACTCTGAGCATGACTGCAATAATGCTGGGAGTATCTGGGACTGACTGGGGTCATCCTGGGGGTGACTGGAACCATGCTGGGAGTGACTACTGGTCCTGCTGGGGTCATCCTGGGAGCCACTGGGATCACACTTTGGGCAACTGCCAGAAACTGGGATCATGCTGGAGACAACTGGGAGGAACTGGGAAAGACTGGGATCATTCTGAGCTAACTAGAACTGTACTTGGCTCACTGGGATACACTGGGACTGTCTGTGACCATACTGGGGGGACTGGAAGCACACTGGGAACAGCTGGGACCATGCTGGGGGCAACTGGGAGTGAGCTGGACCATGCTGAGAGGGACTGGGACTGTTCTAGGGACAACTGGGATCATACTGGGAGGAACTGGGAACAACTGGAACTATACTGGCAGCAACTGGGATCATACTGGGATCACAGTGGGAGCAGTTGGATCCATGCTGGGTGAGACTGGGATCACACTGAGGGTGCTTGGAATCATACTGGGATTGACTGGGAGTGGCTACGAGCAACTGGAATCATGCTGAAAGCAACTGGGGGGAAGTGGGAGTGACTGGGAGCAGGCTGGGGGTGACTGGGATATACTGGGAGAGACTGGGAGTCACTGGGATCATACTGGAGGCTACTGGGCTCATGCTGGCATTGACAGGGAGCAACTGGGATCACACTGGGGGCCACTGGCCTCATACTGGGAGTGACTGGAGTTAGACCGCAAGTGACCGGGATCATACTGGGACTGACTAGGATCATACTAGGAGTGACTGGGATCATATTGGGAGTGACTGCGACCATACTGGGAGTGACTCGGATCATACTGGGAGTAGCTACAATTGGACTGGGATTGTAGGGGGTGTGATTGGTCCCTGTCTGGGGGGTGCTGGGAGCTGCCAGGCGCATGCTGGGAGCTGACTGCGCAGCCACTGGGAGGAACTGGGAGCAACTGGGAATGGCAGGATGCAGCTGCAGCAGCGGCAGCTTCCTGGTGGCCCCGTGCCGGTGCCGCTCGTGGTGCCGGCTCTGGCTGTGCCCAGATCCTGCTGAAAGGGGACCCCAGCCAGGGACCCCATGGACACCAACTGGGGGAACCCCTGGCTGGGCTCCAACAGCGCCATGGGCAGGGAACGCAGGGACGGGAGAACTGGGGGGACACCGAGATTTGGGGGCTGGGGGGGCACGGGGGAACCAAAGGGGGAACCAAAGGGAGAGCTGGGAGAGCAGGGAATGGGGTTTGGGGCTTCCAGGACTGAGAAAAGGGGAGGCTGGCGTTGGCAAAGGGGGGACAGGCTGGGTTAAGGGGGTTCCTGCATCCAGGAAAGGGAGTGCCAAGGGTCCCCGGTGTTCCCCGTTCCCAGCAAAAGGTGGGAAAAGCCGGGATGGCTGGGAATAGGGGTTCCGGGTGTCCTCGGTGTTGAGGAGAGGAGGGGCTGGGGGCTGGGAAAGGCAGGAATTGGGGTCCAGGGGGTCTCTGGATGAAGGAAAAGGGGGCTCTGGGGACTGGGAGAGGCGGGATGGCGGGGAAGGGGTGCGGGGGTTGTTGGTGCCAGATAAGGGGGGGGGGGGCCTGGGAATGGTGGGGTTGTTGGTGCCGGATAAGGGGTGCAGGGTGGATCCCCATGGGAATGGGGGGGGTGTGGGGGTTGTTGGTGCTGGATTAGAGGGTGCGAGTTTTTCCCATGCCCGGGAATGGGGGTGCGGGGGTTGTTAGTGCCGGATAAGTGGGTGCAGGGTGGATCCCATGCCCTGGGAAATGGGGGGATCAGGGCCCAGGAATTGGGGTTCAGGGCCCATCGGTGCTCCGGGATGGGCGATCAGAGAGTCCCGGTGCCGGGGGTCCCTCTCAGCTCTCGCCGCCCCCGAGCCCAAGGAGCGCCCCCAGCGCTGGAGCCATCGCGCTGCTCCTCCTCACTCCCAGTGTGATCCCAGAACGGTCCCAGTAGAACTCACTCACCCGGGAGCTGCTCCCAGGATGATCCCAGTACAGCCCAGTCACTCCCACTCCTGCCATCCCCCCCCAACCCCTCGCTCCGTTCCGACCTGTCCCGGCTCCATCCCCGCCCCTCCCGCGGGCTGCGAGGGCTCCGGGACCGGGGGAGGAGGAGGAGGGAGGGAGGAAGAGGCGGAGCGGCAGCAGGAAGCGGCGGGAGCAGAGGACGGCCGGAATGGCGCGGCTGCGGCACTGCCTGAACTCCGCACCCCGGGAGCATCGCCCCCCATCCCGCAGGTGCCCGGGGAGGTTCCCCCCTGTCCCAGCTCCTGGGGTCACGCTTGGACTGGGGGTCCCCCGTCTGCTTGGTCACCGCCCTCCCCAGGCTGCTGGGAGACCCAGCGATCCGAAAAGTTCCCCTTTTCTATCTCCCCATTTCGGGATGCCGGGGCTGTTTGGGCTCCCGGGCTCCCTTCTCCCCTCATTCTCTGCTCGGGGCTGCAGCGGCTCCAAGGAGTCCCCCCTGCCCCTCTCCAGGCTCTTGAGGCTCCCGCCAATGGCGGCGCTCCCCCCTCTCTGGGCTCCCCACTTTGGGCTCCTGGGGGACACAGGGCTCTGCTCCTCCAGGCTGCCTCTGCCGGCAGCCGCCACCGCCCCCCCCCGATGTCCCCCAAGGGGCCTTTTCCGCTCAGCCTTGGACTTCTTCATTCTCCAAACATCCCCAAAAAAACCCAACCCAGGGACCCCCGGGATATCTGATCTGAGCTCCCACCCCCTCACCTGCAAAAATGGGGGGGGGGGCAATGATCCCACAGGTGGGGGCTGCGAATTCAGGAGGGTCTGAGAAAAACCCCCGCGTGGTTTTCTTTCTTTCCTTGATGCTCCTTTGTCCCTCCTCTTCCTCCTCCTCCTTTTCCATTCCTCCTCCCCCCCCTCCCCCCCCCCGCCTCCTCCTCCTCCTCCCCTCCATCCCCTGCCCTTCCCTCCCCTCCTCCTCCTCCCCAGCAGCAGCCACACCCTCGGTGCCCGTGTTCCCGCAGCCCTCGCAGCCCGGCGGGAGGAGCGGGGATGGAGCCAGGACAGGTCGGGATGGGCAGCGTGGGGCTCTCGGCTGCTCCCAGCTGCTGTGGGCGGGGGGAACCCGGCCCAGGCCAAAGGAGAGGCAAACTGGGCAAACTGGGGGCTGCACATCCCAACTGGGCCTTGCTGGGGACCCTGCCTGGCCACTGCCAGCCCTTGGGGCTCCTCTTGGCACATCCGCCAGGGGGGAACGCACACAGGGCTGGGGGATCCCAGCAGTGGCAGCACTGCCAGGGACTGGGCTGGACTGGGATCGTACTGGGAGTGACTGGGACTGTACTGGATTTGTACTGACATCATACTGGGATCATACTGGGATCCTACTGCCATGCCAGGGCAGACTGTGATCGCGCTAATGGATGCTGGGATCATACTGGGGCTGTACTGGCTTTGTTCTGACATCATACTGGGATCATACTGGGAGTGACTGGGATTATGTTGAGGGTGACTTGGAGCAGCTGTGAGCAACTGGAATCAACTGGGAATGACTGGGAGCATGCTGGAGGTGACTGGGATCATACTGTCAGTGAGTGCCACTACACTGAGGCTGACTGGGAATGCTTGGGAGCAAATGGGATCATACTGGAAGGAACTGGGAGTGACTGGGAAGGTGCTGGAGAGAGCTGGGCTACACTGGGAGATACTGGGAGTGACTGGAATGAAAGTGAGGAGGAGGGAGCAACTGCAACCATGTGGAGCACAACTGGTTCATACTGACCGGGACTGGGAGCACACTGGGATTGTACTGAGATCATATTGGGATGAACTGGGATCATGCTGGAGGTAATTTGGATCATACTGGCACTGAATTCCACTACACTGAGGCTGACTGGGAGTGCTTCTGACCAAATGGGATCATACTGGAAGGAACTGGAAAGATGCTGGAGGGAACTGGAGAACACTGTGAGATACTGGGAGTGACTGGAACAAAAGTGAGGGGGAAAGAGAGCAACTGGAACCATGTGGAGCACAACTGGTTCATACTGGCAGGGACTGGGAGCACACTGGGCTCATCTCTGGATCATTCTGGGAGGGACTGGACTAATACTGGGAGGATCTGAGAGCGACTGGGAACACACCCTGCACATCATCCCCCATACTGGGCCTGACTGGGAGCAACTGGGAGCACGCTGGGAGCAAATGGCATCATACTGGGACTGACTGGGCTGATCTAGGAAGCAACTGGAACCATGCTGGAGGCAGCTGGGACCATACTGGGAGAGATTGGAAGCAACTGGGATTATACTGGGACCACACTGGGAGGGCTGGCATGTGACTGGGATCAAACTGGAGCTTACTGGGATCATATTGGGGTTGAAAGGGAGTGACTGGGATCACACTTTGGGCTACTGGGAGCAGCTGAGAGAAACTGGGATGATGCTGCAAGCAAACTGGAGGAACTGGGAAGGACTGGATGCCTGCTGGAGGCAACTGGGATATTCTGGGCATGACTGGGGGATCATACTGGGATAAGTAACACCTTACTGGGGCCACTGGCAGTGCCTGGAAATGACTACAGACATGCTGGGGGGCAACTGGGATATACTGGGAGTGTCTGGAACCATACTGGGGGGACTGGAACCACACTGGGACCATGCTGGGGAGAACTGGGACCATGCTGGGAGTGGGGAGAACTGGGGGGACCATGCTGGGGGCAACTGGGAGGGACCTGGGAACTGGGACCATGCTGGGAGGGACTGGGATCATCTGGGGAGTGACTGGGACTAGAGCAGCAGAAACTGGGTTCAACTGGGACCATACTGGGAGTGTCTGTAACCATAGGGGAGTGATGGAACCACACTGGGAACAGCTGGGCTCATGCTGGGAGCAACTGGGATCACTCTGGAGGCACTGGCATCAGACTGGGAATGTCTGGGAGCAACTGGGATTAGACTGCAAGTGACTGGGATCATACTGGAGTGGCTACACCCATACTGGGATTAGACTGGGTGTGAATGGAACCTGACTGGGGCTTACTGGGAGCCACTGGGCCCATGTTGGGAGGACAATGTGGACACATTGGGAACAACTGGGATTGCCTGGACGGTACTGGAACCATGCTGAGAGGACTGAGACTACAACTGGGGCAACTGGGATCATACTGGGAGCAACTGGGAAAGACTGGGATCATTCCAAGGTAACTAGAACCTTACTGGGCCCACTGGGATGTACTGGGAGTGTCTGTAACAATCCTGGGGAGACTGGAACCACACTGGGAACAGCTGTGATAATGCAGGGGACAATTCAGACCATGCTTGGGGCAACTGGGCATGACTGGGACTCTGCTGGGAAGGACTGGGACTATTCGAGGGGCAACTGGGATCGCAATGGGAGGAACTGGGAACAACTGGAACTATACTGGGGGCAACTGGGATCACACTTGAGTCACACTGGAAGCAGCTGAGTCCATGCTGGGTTACACTGGGATCACACTGACAGTGACTGGAATCATACTGGAATTGACTAGGAGTGGCTGTGAGCAACTGGAATTGTGCTGAAAGCAACTGGGAGAAAGTGGGAGTGACTGGGAGCATGCTGGGGGTGACTGGGATATACTGGGAGAGACAAGGAGTCACTGGGATCACACTGGAGGCTACTGGGGTCATGCTGGCATTGACAGGGAGCAGCTGGGATCACACTGGGGGCACTGGCATCATACTGGGAGTGAGGGGATCATACTGGGAGTGGCTACAATCATACTGGGATCAGAGTGGGTGTGATTGGACCCTGACTGGGGGTTACTGGGAGCTACCAGGCCCATGCTGGGACCAATTCAGGATATAATTAGAGGAACTGGGAGCAGTTGGGATAAAACTGGGGGCAAATGAACCACACTGAGGGAACTGGGAGGGCCTGGCAATGACTATGAGAATGTTTAGGGCAACTGGGATATACTGGGAGGGTCTGAGACCATATGTGTGGTGACTGGGACCAAACTGGGAGCGACTGGGTATGTGCTGGGGGAACTGGGAACACGCTGTGGGTAAGTGGGAGTGACTGGGGCCCTACTGGGAGAGACTGGGATCATACTGGGAGTGACTGGGGTAACTGGGAGAACTGGGAACAAACTGGATGAAAGGGCAGGAACTGGGAGCAACTGGGACCTTGATGGGAGCCAATTGCACCCTCCCTCCTCCTCCTCCTCCTGTCCCCCCTGAGGGACAAAGGGGAAGGGGGGGGGAAGGGGAACCGGGGGGGAAGGGGGCGGGGAAAGGGCGGGAACCGTGAAGGGAAAGGGGCAGGGCCAAGGGGACGCACGGTCCTAAAAGGGCCCGGTTTGGTTTAAAATCACCCAAAGGTGTCTCAAATGCAGCTGAAACCCAGCAGGTTTGGCCTAAAATCAGCCAAATGGGATTAAAATTATCCAAAGGGGTCTAAAATCCAACCAAAGGGGCCTAAAATTGCCCAAACTGGTTTACACCTCCCTCAAAATGGCCAAAAATCAGCCTTAAATCTCCAAAATGGGCTTCAAATCCACCCTGAAAGTACCTGCTTTGGCCTAAAATCTCCCGAAGGCACCTAAAATGCATCCAGGTTTAACAAAAATCACCTAAATTGACTTAAAATCACCCAAATGTGCCTGAAACCAACAAAGGACCTCAAATCATCCTAAATGACTTGGTTTGACCTAAAATTATCCAAAGAAGCAAAATCCTACTCAAATGGGCCCAAAATCACAAAAAAAAAGGGACCTAAAATCACTCACACAGGATTAAATTCACCCATATGGGGCCTCAAATCATCCAAAGGGATCTAAAATCACCCCCTCCAATGGGCCCACCCAGATTGGGCCTCAAATCAGCCAAGGGGCCTAAAATCCCCCTGCAAGGCTGGGAATGCCTGCCAGGGATCTGAGCCCACCCCAAACCTGCCAGGGGGGCCCCAAATGCCCCCAAGGGGCCGAGGCTGAGGCCGAGCCGGGATGGGCTCCGGGCTCGCTCCGGGCCCCCTCGCGTTCGCTCCGGGGAGTTTTTGGCCCCCCCGGACGGGCCTGGGCGGGACTGGGAGGGACCAGGGAGGGCTGGGCAGGGCTGCGGCATTTGGGGCTTTGGGGGGGCTGGGGAGTTTGTGGGGAGTTCAGGGGCAGTTATTGGGGTTTTTGGAGAGGATTGGGTTGGGGGAGTTGGGAATTTGGGGGGGCTTTTTGGGGCATTTTTTGGGGGTTTTTTTTTTTTTGGGGGGTTTTTTCTGGGGTTTTGGGGTTTATTGAAATTTTTTTTTTTTTTTGTTTGTTTTGTTTTATTTTGGGGGGGGGATTACTGGGGTTTTATGAGGATTTGTTGGGATTCTCTTAAATTTTTGGGGGGTTTATTGGAATTTCTGGGAGATTTTGGGTGGTTTTATTGGAATTGTGGAGGCATTTAGTGGGATTCTTTGGAGGTCTGGGTATTTTAAGGAAATTTTTGGGGTTTTGGGGGATTTTTTTTGTGGGATTTGGGGGGTTCTGGGTTTTTTTGGATGTTGCCAGGATTTCTTTGGGTCTTGGGGGGGATTTTGTGGGGTTTCTTGTGGTTTTGGGGACATTTTTAGATGATTTTGGGGCTTAATTGGGATTATGGGGGGGTTGTTGGGATTTCAAGAGATTTTGTGGGCTTTTATTGGGATTCTAGGGTGTTCTAAAAGGATTTTGTGAAATTTAATTGGGATGTTGTGGGTTTTATTGGGACTTTTGGGCGTTTTAAGGAGATTTTGGTGCCTCTCAGCCCTTCCCCACACCTGGGGACAACCTCAAAGCCCCCTCAGACCACCCAAGGCCCCCAAAAATTCCACTAAAACCCCCCAAAATCCCCCCAAAATTACAATAAAATCCTCCAAATCCCCAGAGAATCCCACAAAATCCCAGTGGAACCCACAAAATTTAAAAAATACTCTCAAAATATGTTTGAATATCCCCCAAAAACCCAAACCCCTGCAGAACCCCAATAAACTCTCCCAAAATCCAAACACCCTCCAACCCAAAACCCCACCAAAACCCAATAATTCTCCCTAAAACCACAAAAATTCCCCCTAAACAACAAAATTCCCCAAAACCCAAAAAAAGCCACCCCCAAATCCCAAAAACCCTCCCAAAATCCCCAAAAAAAGCCCTCAAAATCCCCCCAAACCCCTCCCAGACTCAGTGGGGCCGTCCTGGATCAGGGGGCACCGGCCGGTGGAACAGGAGCCACTTCAGGGGGCCCTCGGAGCTTTTTGGGGAGGGGGCACCATGGGAGACCCCCCAAAAACTGGGGGGGGAACCCCGTCTGTGCCCCCTCCCCCTGAAACCCCCAGACCCCGGTTCAGGGTGGGCCTGGGACCCCCCTGGGGACCCCAAATCTCCCCAGACCCCCCCCTGAGAGCCCCCCTCCCCACGACCCCCCTGCCAGGACCCTCCTGACCCCCTCCCCAAAACCCAACTCAGGCTCCCCAGCCCCTCCCCCAGACCTCCCCCCCCAGACCCCCTCCCAAACCCCAACCCCCCCAGACCCCCCCCCAAACCCTTCCCCCCCCCAAAGCCCCTCCCCAAAACCTCCAAAACCCTCCCAGGACACCCCCAGACCCCCCCCCCCCCTCCCAAACCCCCCAGGACCATCCCAACACCCCAGACCCTCCCAAGACCTTCCCAGACCCCCTCCCCCAAAACCCCCCAGACCCCCCCCCCTCCCCCCTCTCAGTACCCATCCGCACCCCCCAGGTCCCCCACAATGCCCCAGGACCCCTCCCCAGATCCCCCAGACCGCCCCAAACCCACGGACCCCTCCCCAAAGCCCCCCCAGACCCCCCGGACCCCCCCCCCCCCCCCCTCCCCTCTCAGGCCCCTCCCGCTCCTGTCCCGAGCCCGGCGGGTCCCGGCGGCGGCGGGGAAGGGGGCGCTGCTTCCGGCTCGCCTCTGATTGGCTGGGGTGGCACGGGAAAGGCGGGCGTTGCTGAGGGGAGCCGCGCCGTGATTGGTTAGTTTAGGGACTTGCAGCGCGGCCATTGGTTGGTTCGGGGCGGGGCGCGCCGCTATTGTTGGGAGCCCCAGACGGGGCAGAGGCGGGAGGTGTTTGTGGGGGAGAGGGGCTGAGGTGGGGAGGGGGGGGGAAACTGGGGGGTTTGGGGCGGGTCTGAGGGGAAATTGGGGATTTTGGGGCATCAACGGGAAATAGGGGGGGTGCGGTGGGTTGGGGGGGGAAATGAGGGGTCTGGGGGGGGCTTGTGGTGGGTCTGAGGGGGCTTTAGGGAGCTTTGGGGGAAGCTTGAGAGGGTCTGGAGCGTTCTCGGGTGAGTTTAGCGGAATCTGAGGGGAATTGGGAGGGTCTGAGGGGATTTTGGAGGATTGTGAGAGGAACTGTGGGGTTGTGAGTGGATCTGGTGGGTTCTGGGGTTGGTCTGGAGAAAATACAGAGTGTCTGAGGGGATTTCATAGGGTTTGGGGGGATTGAGGGGTCTGAGGGGGATTTGGGGCAGTCTGATGGATTTGGGGGGGTCTCAGGTGGGTCTGGGGTGAATTTTGGGGGAAATGGGGGGGTTCTGAGAGTCCTGGGGAGGTTTTTGGGGTCCAGGGTGGTTCTGGGCCAACACTGGGGGGCTCTGGGGGTTTGGGGTTCCTGGAGGGGTCCCAGGGGAGATTTGGGGGTCCCAGGGGGTCCCAGGCCCACCCTGAACTGGGGTCTGGGGGGTTTTGGGGAGGGGGCACAGACAGGGGCCCCCCCCCATTTTGGGGGGGTTTTTGGGGGTCTCCCATGTTGCCCCTCCCAAAAAGCTCCGAGGGCCCCTGAAGTGGCTCCTGTTCCACCGGCTGGTGCCCCCCTGATCCAGGACGGCCCCACTGAGTCTGGGGGGTTCTGGGGGATTGTGGGATTTTGGGGTTTTGAGAGGGTTTTGGGGATTTTGGGGTGGCTTTTTTTTGGGCTTTGGGGATTTTATTGTGAGTTTAGAAGGAATTATTGGAGCTTTTTGGGGAGAATTACTGGGTTTGGGGTGGGAGCTACGTGATTTGGGGGTTTTGGATTTTGGGTGTTTTGTTGGGGTTGTGGGGGTTTTTTGGAGGGGGATTTTTTGAAAGTTTTGGGAGTTATTTTAAATTTTGGTGAGTTCCATTGGGATTTTGAGAGATTCTTTGGGGGTTTTGAGGGATTTCTTGTAAATTTTGGGGATTTTGTGGGGTTTTAGTGGAATTTTAGGGGGGCTTTGGGGCATTCCCTGGGTGTGGGGAAGGGCTGAGAGGCACCAAAATCTCCTTAAAATCCCTAAAAGTCCCGATAAAACCCACTAAATCCCAACTAAATCTCTCAAAATCCTATTAGAACACCCTAGAATCCCAATAAAAGCCCACAAAATCCTTTGAAATCCCAATAACCCCAAAAATCCTGATTACACTCCCCAAATCCCCCAAAAATGTCCCCAAAACCATAAAAAGTCCCACAAAATCTCCCCCAAGATCCAAAGAAATCCTGGCAACACCCACAAAACCCCCGAAATCCCACCAAAAATCCCAAAAAAGCCCAAATCCCCAATGAATCCCACTAAATGCCACCACAATTCCAATAAAATGCCCCAAAATCTCCTAAAAATCCCAATAAAACCCCCAGAATTTCTGAGGATCCCAAAACATCCCAACAAAATCCCAGTAAAACCCCCAAAATTCAAGAACAGACACAAAAAATTTCAATAAACCCCCAAAGAGCCCCAGAAAAACTCCCCCTCAAAATGCCAATAAAATCCCCCAAAATCCAAACCCCCAAAATCCACAAAACCAGCCACTCCCAGTCAATCCCAGTATGATTCCAGTCGCTCTCAATGAGATCCCAGTGTAACCCAGTATGGACTCAGCTGCTCTCACTGTGATCCCAGTTGCTCCCAGCATAATTCCAGATGTTCCCAGTTCCTCCCATTATGATCCCAGTTTCCCCAAGAATAGTCCCAGTCCCTCCCAGCAGGGTCCCAGTTGTGCCCAGTTGCCTCCAGGGTAGATTCAGTTTCCCCAGCATCATCCCAGTTGCTCCCAGCATGATCCCAGCTGTTCCCAGTGTGGTTCCAGTCCCCCAGTATGGTTAGAGACATTCCCAGTATGTTTTAGTTCCCTCAGAATGATCCCAGTCTTTCCCAGTTACTCCCAGTTTCCTCTAGCATAATCCCAGTTTCCATCTGTTGCTCAAAGGGTGGCCCCAGTTGCTCCCAGTATGATCCCAGTTGCCCCAGTTGTAGTCTCAGTCCTCTCAGCATGGTTCCAGTACCTTCCAGCCTGATCCCAGTTGCTCCCAATACATCCCCATTTTCCTCCCAACATGGGCCCAGTAGCTCCCAGTAACCCCCAGTCAGGTTCCATTCACACCCAGTATAATCCCAGTATGAGTGTAGCCACTCCCAGTATGATCCCAGTCATTTGCAGTCTAGTCCCAGTTGCTCCCAGTCACTCCCAGTCTGATGCCAGTGCGCCCAGTGTGATCCCAGTTGCTCCCAGCATGGGCCCAGCTGTTCCCAGTGTGCTTCCATCACTCCCCTGTGGTTACAGACACTCCCAGTATGGTCCCAGTTGATCCCAGTTGCCCCTGCTCTAGTCCCAGTCACTCCCCATATGATCCCAGTCCCTCCCAGCATGGTCCCACTGATTTCCAGTTGTCCCCAGCATGGTCCCAGTTGTTCCCAGTGTGGTTCCAGTCCCCCCAGTATGGTTCCAGACACTCCCAGTGTATCCCAGTTCCCCCCAGCATGTCTGTAGTCATTTCCAGACACTGCCTATGGCCCCAGTAAGGTGTCAGTTATCCCAGTATGATCCCCCAGTCATGCCCAGTACATCCCAGTTGCCTCCAGCATGCATCCAGTCCTTCCCAGTTCCTTCAGTTTGCTTGCAGCATCATCCCAGTTTGTCTCAGCTGCTCCCAGTAGCCCAGAGTGTGATCCCAGTCGCTCCCTTTCATCCCCAATATGATCCCAGTAAGCTCCAGTTTGATCCCAGTCACATGCCAGCCCTCCCAGTGTGGTCCCAGTATAATCGCAGTTAGTTCCAATCTCTCCCAGTATGGTCCCAGCTGCCTCCAGCGTGGTTCCAGTTGCTTCCTAGATCAACCCAGTCAGTCCCAGTATGATGCCATTTGCTCCCTGCGTGCTCCCAGTTGCTCCCAGTCAGGCCCAGCATGGGGGATGATGAGCAGGGTGTGTTCCCAGTCGCTCCCAGATCCTCCCAGTATTAGTCCAGTCTCTCCCAGTATGATCCAAAGATGAGCCCAGTGTGCTCCCAGTCCCTGCCAGTATGAACCAGTTGTGCTCCACATGGTTCCAGTTGCTCTCTTTCCCCCTCCCTTTCATTCCAGTCCCTCTCAGTATCTCCGAGTGTAGCCCAGTTCTCTCCAGCATGTTCCCAGTCACTCCCAGTTGCTCCCAGTTGGGTTTTTGGGGGGATGTTTGGAGAATGAAGAAGTCCAAGGCTGAGCGGAAAAGGCCCCTCGGGGGGACATCGGGGGGTGGCGGTGGCGGCTGCCGGCAGAGGCAGCCTGGAGGAGCAGAGCCCTGTGTCCCCAGGAGCCCAAAGTGGGGAGCCCAGGAGAGGGGGGAGCGCCGCCATTGGCGGGAGCCTCAAGAGCCTGGAGAGGGGCAGGGGGGACTCCTTGGAGCCGCTGCAGCCCCGAGCAGAGAATGAGGGGAGAAGGGAGCCCGGGAGCCCAAACAGCCCCGGCATCCCGAAATGGGGAGAGCCAAGAGGGGGGAGCTTTTGGCATTGCTGGGACTGCCAGCAGCCTGGGCAGGGCGGGCACCGAGGAGAAGGGGACCCCCAATCCAAGCGTGACCCCAGCAGCTGGGAGGGGGGAACCCCTGAACACCAAAGGGAGGGACCAGGGACAGGGGAACTCCTGGGAGGCTTTTTCTGGGCTGAATCTTGGTGTTTGGGAGGGTTTTCTGGAGCTCAGCTGGCCAGTGACTTCTCAAGATGGACTTGGGCAGAGGGACCTTCAAACTCACTGTGCTTCATCCCTTGTTTTCCCAAACCAGGATTTCCCATTCCCAACCCCTGGGAGGCTGCGAGGAAGAGGAAGATGCCCTGGGACACTGAGGCAGGTGAGGAGGAAGTCAGTGCCCCTTCCCCTCTGTGCTGCTCCATCTCCCAGCCCAGCACAGCCCTAGCAGGGGAGCCCTGCAGGGGATTAGGAAGTTCCAAGTTTAATAATGCCCTTGCCTGTGGCATGGAGGCAAATCCCATCCTGTCCTTGTCCTTCCTCCCCAGAGCAGGAGCTGAGCATGGAGAGCAGGGAGGACAAATGCCCCGGCAGAACCTGGTGGTGGAAGAGGCCGTTTTGAGTGGCTCCAGGGCACAGGAAGCCAATGGGGAGGAAAAGCCCTGGAGATGATGCACGAGGAGGAGGGGGCTGCAAACGCAGCTGGCGGGGATCTGGGGGAAAGAGCCAGCCTGGGCCGGGAAGGCGGCCGGAGATGGAGCCAGAGCTGGAGCTGGTGCTCCATGAGCAGCTCCATGATGGGGAGAAGCCCCCACATGTGCGTGGAGTGTGGGAAGAGCTTCAGGTGGAACTGGGACCTGATCAGGCACCAGAGGACCCTGGGGGGGAAAGGCCCTGTCCTTGAGTGTGATCAATGCAGGAAGAGGTTTCAGACCAGCTCCCATCTCCTCCAGCATGGAGTGTGGGAAGAGCAGCTTCACACCTTCCACAAAAAGCTGCCCCGATGCCGATCAGGCAGGGGCAGGCTTCAGGCAGAACACCCATCTTGGGCACCACGCATCCACACTGGGAGAGGCCCCACAGGTGTGAGGAATGGGATGAGCTTGCTCCTCCCTCATCAGCCACCAGCATCCACACTGGGGAGAGGCCCCACAGGTGTGAGGAATGTGGGAAGAGCTTCAGCCAGAGCTCCACCTGATCAGCCACCAGAGGACCCACACTGGGGAAGGCCTACGAGTGTGGGAGTGTGGGAAGAGCTTCAGCCAGAGTTCCAGCCTGATCGTCCACCAAAAGATCCCACACAGGGGAGAGGCCCTACACGAGTGTTCCAAGTGTGGGAAGGGGTTTCAGATGAAGTCACATCTCCTCCTGCATTATCGGAGTCACACGGAGGAGAGGCCCTTCCAATGCCCTGACTGTGGGAAGGGATTCAAGCACAACTCCCACCTCATCAGACACACCGGCGCATCCACACTGGGGAGAGGCCCCACGAGTGTCCCCAGTGTGGGAAGAGCTTCTCACAGAGCTCTCACTTGACCCAACACCAACGGAGGCACCAGTAAGGGAAGCCCTGTGAGTGCCCCTGAGTGCGGGCAGAGCTTCGTGCGCTGCTCCAGCTCCATCCCCACTGGAGGAGGCACTTTGGGCACAGCCCTGGTCACTCACCTTCCCTCTGATCCCTGTTGGGAACACCCTGGCTGCTTCTCCTTTTGGTTTGGCTTCAGTTTTTCTCTTCTCCATGTCTTTCCACTCCAAAAGCCAAGAGGGATGATGTGTCACCTCAAAACCACTAAAATCCCACTGAGAATAAATGAATTTTAACCCAACACCGCTCAATCCGGAATTGCTTGTTCCCGCCTTGAAAAAACTCAGTCCCAGGCCAAACTCACTCCATTCCACAGCCGCCAGTGTGAGATGGAGTTGGGACGGGATTGGTAGAAGTGGGATCCCAATTTGGAGCAGTGGGATGGGGATTGTGTGAGGTGGCTGGGTGTGTGGGATGTATTTGATGGCAAATAAAACTTTCAGAGTTACTGATTTCTGTCCCGTTCATTTTCAGTCAGTTCTGTTTGCAGATTGCTGCCTTCTCAGCTGATTCAATTCCTATAAAAATCGCATTTTTTAAATCATCTAACACAAACAATCCATAAACCAATATCCAAATAAAACCACACACCCGAAATTAGAATTTTGGAAAAAAAATTACTTTTTTAGAGTACTTAAGGATGTTAATAAAATTTAATTGTTTGGTTCAAATGTGTGAGAAATTATAGTGGTGTTTGGTTTTGTGTTTAGTATGTTTATAATATGAATTATTTTTTTCTAAGATGTGTTAGATTGTATGTTAGTTTTGTTATTTTTTTTTTTTTATCTAAAGTATATTAGTTATTGAGTTAAAACTTTCAAAAATATTTCTTGGTACATAATTTGTTGATTTATATGTATTGGTAATGTTATAGTAATAGTTGTTGTTTTGGGTTGAATCATTATTGGAGTATTGTAAGGAAGAGTTGAAATGATTATATTTAGTTTTTATTCAAATTTATTTCATTTAAATTATAATTGATTGATTTATAATTTTATTATAATTTGTTGAGAGCATAGGGAGGAAGTTCAAGGGCAGGAACATTTTTTCCTGGCTGGGAACTGGAATTCCAGACCCTGGGAGTGTGTGCATGACCACACAGACTGGGATCAAATATGGACTGAGATCAAATATGGACTGGGATCCTATGGACTGGGACCACACAGACTCGGATAAACTGGACTGATTATATGGACTGGGATATGGACTGGGGGATCACCTGGACTGGGATCCTGTGGACTGGGATTGCACAGACTGGGATTGCACTGACTGGGATCACACGGACTGGGAAAAAGCTTTGGCTACCATTGGCTGCCTTTGGCTGCCTTCCATATCTGAAGGCGGCCACATCAAGTTGGCTTGATTCTGTTTGGGGTCCCATCCCCCTCCTCCCCCCGCTCTCCCGCCCCTTCCCCATCGTTCCCCAGTCCCCAATCCCTCCCCGTGCTTGGTTTGGGGGTTCCAGGCCCCTCCTGCTCCCTTTGGGGTCCTGACCCCCTTTGGTTTAATTTGGGGCCCCCCCCTTCTCCCCAGGGCCCCCCCCCCCCGCGGCCGGGGGGCTCCCCAGCACCCCAGTGCCACCAGAGCGGCCCCGGCTGCCCCCGCACGTCCCCATCCCCATCCCCGGGGTCACCGCCCCCGCCCCAAATGCCGCTCCTGGCAACTGATGAGTCATCAGCGACAAACGCTCTGATTGGCTAAAAATGGCCCCTGGAGCAGCGGGACAGGGTTTCTGCAGCCGGAGCTGCCCTTGTTCCTCTCTGTCCGTGCACGGAACACAGGGGGAGGGGAGGAGGGCAGGGCCCGCGCGTCCCCGGGCTCAGTTGTTTTGCGTTGCTTCAGCTCCACGGAGACGCGGGTAAATCTTGGGTGAAAAACCCAAACTGTTTTTATTAAGGGCGAAGGAAGGGGTTTTGGGAGGCAGAAAAGGGGATGGGCAGGGCCTGAGGGGCTGCAAGGAGGGAGCTGTCAGTTGGGGGATGGCAGGAGCTGCTGGAGCTTCCCAGAGGCTCAGCTCTGAGCAGCCAGAGCTGTGCCTGGAGCTCCAGCTGGTCCATCCTGCTCTGCAGATGTTCCCATCTTCAATGGGCACTGGAAATCGCCCATGGACGCCGGGGTACATCTGATCCAACAGACGAACAAAGTCCTGCAGATCTTCTTTCAAAGGTCATCTGAAGCAGTTTGCTCATGCACGATGGGCTCTCATCTTCCTTCAGGGCTTGAAGAGCTGGAAGAAAGAGGAATGGAGCCACGGTCTGAGGCCAGATTGAGGGAATCCAAGGAAAGCCTCCTGCTAGGGCCATCCCAGCCGGGCTCTTGCCGTGGCCAGGAGGGAGAGGGAGACAAGGGCTTCGGCCGGAAGGCGCTGGCCACGGATCCCCCCGTGTCCCTGGCAGCTCTCCAGGCTCTGTCCCCGCCGCCCCTGGTCCGCACAGGGAGCAGAGCCCTGGGCAGCCCGGGCACGGATTGTAGCTGCGGGGCCGGGGATGTGCAGCTGCCCCCGGCGGTGCTTGCTGCTGCTGCCACGCGGCTGCCCCCACTCACCCTCAGTGAGGACCTGGAGCTCCTCCTTCTGCCCCATCATGAGCACTCCGGCCACCCCTGCCAACACAGAGCCCGTGGGGGGCCCAGGCGGCACAGCTGCCGGGACACGGGCGCTGCCAGCCCTGGCCGCACGGGCCCCGGGGCCCGGGAGGGCAGGGACAGGTGAGGGGTCCTGGAGGGGTCGTGAGGGGAATTTGGGGAGGGGTCTTGAGGAGGTTTGGGGGGGATTTGGGGAGGGTCTGGGGGAACTTGAGGGGGTTTTAGCGGGGTCTGGGGGGGGGGGGCTGGGGGGGGCCCGGGGAGGGGTCCCGCTGTGTCCGATCCATCCTCACGCGGGGGTTTTCGTGATGAGTGGATTTGATCTCAGGGTGCAAAAAGAACCGATGAACCTGACGGGGTTTGCAATGATAATGGAAACAAATGCACCTTTATTGAATGACCACAGCAAAATGTGATAGAGGGATTAAGGGAGAAAAAGATAGAGGAAGAGAGAGTCAAAAGAGAGAGCAGAGGGGATAGAGCTACCAAACATAGAGAGAAGTCCTTTGGTCCCAGTCGAGGATCTGCCTGTTATGTCGGGAGATCTCAAGTCTCCAGCTAACTCTGAGGTTTTTATTATGATAACTCTATTGGAAATTGGGAGGGGGGGAAACAGATACAATAAGGAATAGATGTGACAGGTAGTCCATGCTCGGGCAGGGGCACAGCCATTGTCTCCTTGGTCCAGGGCACCCAGCACCGGGGGCAGGGCTTGGGCTCCCGGGCTGTCCTTACCAGGCTCGGCGAACTTCATCCGTCGCTCCTTCCTCAGCAGCTCCTCGAGGTCCCTCCTCCTTCAGGAAGCGTGCAGTCTGCACAAAGCAGGGCTTGGCCAGAAGCCTGGAGAGCAGCAGAGAGCCGCCAGGGTGGCACCAGAGCCCAGGTGAGTCACGGGGCCCTGTGTCCCTGCGCCAAGGCCAGGGAGGCTGGCCCGCCAGGGCCTTTGGGGGCAGGAGGCGGCCGAGCCCCTGCCAGGGATGCGGCAGCATCACACCAAACCTCACCTCGGCCACCTGCAGGTTCTCATCGTGCCAGCGCAAGAATAGAGGGAGCAGGCTCTGGTTCACGATTGTCGTGAGAAGCTCTTCCCCCTCTTCCACTACCAGCTCCATCACCTTGCAGAAGAGCTGAATGGAAAGCAGCTGCACGTGGCTGTTGTCCTGGAAGGAAAGGAAAAGTCCTAAGCACCAACTACTCCAGGCCCATTGGGGCAAAGGCCCAGAACTGCACAGAGCACAAAGTTTCCAGGCAGGCAGCGTCCAGTGCCCTTGGCTGGGAGGCACAGAGCCTTACATTCTCAAAGTGTGGCAGGAGGGGCTCAGCCAGATTCAGGGCGGTGAAGGGTAGCAGGAGGTCTTTGTCCTGGAGCATACGTGTGAGCACACAGAGGGTCATCCAGACCACCTCTGCATCTGGATCAGCCAGCTGCTCCACCAGGTGTTGATAGAGAGGCGTATTCCTCCTCCCTGTGTGCAAGACCAGGCTGTGCTGTGAAGCTGTGACTGGCTGCAGCACCAACAGCTGCTTGGGGGCTGGGGCAGCTGAAGTGGGAGGCAGGAGAGCTGGGAGCAGCTGCCTCTGCTGCCAAAGCCCAGCCAAGCCCAGGAGGTCCCAGTTGCCCAGCCCCACGCTGCTGCCAGTCCCAGGGGCTTCAGCCACCCCCCCTTCTCACCAGCGAGGGCTCCTTGCTGAGCACCACGAGGCCTCTGAGCGCCAGGCGCAGCCTGTCCCTGCACTGGCTGGGCAGGTGCCTGGATACCACCAGCAGGGCCCTGGGACCGTGTTTGCTCAGGTCCAGGCACTCCAGGAGCTGAAAGGCACAGGAGGGCAGTGCCAGGGGATGGCGGGCAGGAGCCCAGAGCCAGTTGAACCCAGGCTGGTCCCCAGGCAGCAGCAGCAGCAGCAGCAGCAGGGCCCAGGTCCCAGGCGGCTGCAGCCCCCAGAGAGGCCCAGAGAGCTGGGAGGCAGCTCAGCCAGGCAGCGCTGGCCCCAGGCTCACCTCCACAAAGAAGGCCAGGGCAGGCAGATGCCAGTGGGGCTGCTTCCCGATGAGCAGGCTGAGCAGGTGCGAGGCCATGAAGGGGCCCAAGGGGGGGTTTCCATCCACTGGCGCATCTCCCTGGCAGGGTTAAAAAAAGGCACCAAGGCCCTGAGCCTCCCATGGTGGGGCAAACCTCTCCCAGGAGTGACTCACAGAGGTCTGATCTTTCCCCAGCACTCTCCCAGGGCACAGTGGGCCCCTTGGGGGATGATGTGCTGCTCCTGGGCATCCTCCTCTCCCAGCCCTTCCAGTCTGCTCGCCCCTCCCCCTGACAAGGCCCTCTCGCTTACAAGCCCTGGGGACTGTGTGGGGCTCCCTGGCACATGGGGCACAAATGCTGGTGGTGGTGAGGGAGTAGGGGATCTCACCTGGCCAGCAGACCCGCTGCATAGTGCTGGGTGTCGGCACAGAGCAGGTTCTCCCAGACCTGCCCAGTGCTCCCAGAGCTCCCAGGTTGTTTTCAAAGCCCAGTTTGGAGAGCAGAGCCTTCATGGTCTGCGCTGCAAACCTGCATGCCGAGCCAAGGCCAGGTCACTCTGGGAGCTGGCCCTGGCCAGGGCTGGCACTGGGGCATGGGAAGGACAGTCCGACAGGCACCTGTGGGGGCTCGCTGGGAAGGGGTGTTCCTCCTGGCACGCTCCCCAAGAGCCTCCAGCGCCTCCAAGGGGGACTCCTCTGGCATCCGCCCTGTGGTGGTGACCATTTCCAGGAGCAGAGCCACAAACAGTTGGGGGCGAATGGAGGAGAATGGGGAGTGCCACTGAGGGGACATGGGGGGCATCCTCCAGCACCAGAGTTGCCTGCAAGAGACAAAGCACACTGAGGCAGGGCTCAGTGCCAGGGTGTCCTTGAGGGGGGCCCGAGGGGAGATGCAGGGGAGAAACCCCAGCAGCTGGCTGCCCCTAGGCCAGCTGAACACCAAAGGGAGGGCCCAGGCAGGAGCTGCAGGGAGGGAGAGCATGGAGAGCTGTTTGGGAGGCAAACTGGAGGGCAGATGCAAAGGCCAGCTCCAGAAACTCACAGCCAGGGCAAAGACGTGCTTGTCCCTTGTTTGCAGAAAACCAGGCTTTCCCAGGGGCTGCTCCCCATGGGAGGCAGCGAGGAAGAGGAACCTGCCCTGGGACACTGAGGCAGGTGAGAGAGTGCCAGTGGCTCTCCACATCTGCTGCTCCATCTCCCACCTGGGGCACAGCCCTGGGGGTCAGCACCGTGCCCTTGCCTGTGGCACGGAGGCAAATCCCATCCTGTCCTTGTCCCCTCCCCAGGGCAGGGAGGGAGCATGGCAGAGCAGGGAGGACAAATGCCAGCAGGCAGAACCTGGTGGAAGAGGCTCTTTTGCCTGGCTCCAGGGCACAGGAAGCCAATGGGGAGGAAAAGCCCAGAGATGATGCACAGGGGGAGGGGCTGCATGGGCCAGTGGCAGGGACTCTGAGGGGAAAGAGCCAGCCTGGGCCGGGAAGGGGCCGGAGATGGAGCCAGAGCTCAGAGCTGGTGCTCCATGAGCAGCTCCATGATGGGGAGAAGCCCCATTTGCAGGGAGTGTGGGAACGCTGACACAGGACTCCCAGTCTCTGAAGAACCCACCCTGGGAATGGCCCTAGCACCTGAGGAGGCGGCATGGGGAAGAGGTTTGGAGTGCTGTCCAAGGGAGCTCCTCAAGCACCAGCTTCCCCAAAGAAGTGCTTGCCTTCCGCCCCCACTGTGATGGCCTCAAAGGCTGGGGGCCCGACGGATCGTAGCTGGGGAGGGCCCCCACGTGAGGAATGGGGAGGCCTTCAGCCCTGGCCCCAGGTTGCTTACCTGCAGCAGGAGGAGCACCCTGCTGGGGAAAACTCTGGAGTGTGGCAGGTGCTGGAGTCCCAGCCAGATGTGGGCATGGCCTCGGTCTCTGGGATGCCCTGAGAGTGTTGGGTGTGTGGGGCCGTGCCCTTAGTCAGGGGAAGTGTCAGCCTCCTGCCCCATGGGGAGTCCTCATCTGTTTCCCAGTCTGAGCTTGCTGCCAGGTCAGAGGAAGGGAGCTGGCAGCAACTCTGCCTCATCAGCTCGCTGGGCCATCCACGGGCTGGGAGAGGCCCTACGAGTGTGGTGCCCCTGTGTGGGAAGAGCTTCTCAGGCGCAGGAGCCTTGACCCAGCAGAAGGAAGGGGCGGGAAGAGAGGGAAGCCCTGGCCTGCCCAAGCGGTGGGGGCAGAGCCGAGTGCAGCTGCTCCAGCTCCATCCCCCCCTGGAGGAGGCACTTTGGGCACAGCCCTGGTCACTCACCTTCCCTCTGATCCCTGTTGGGAAGGCCCCCTGGCTGGCTTCTCCTTTTGGTTTGGCTGCATTTGGCTTCTCTTCTCCATGTCTTTGCACTCCAAAAGCCAAGAGGGATGGATGTGTCACCTCAAAACCACTAAAATCCCACTGAGAATAAATGAATTTTAACCCCTGGGTGCCCAATCCCGAATTGCCGGGGGGGGGCCTTGAAAAAAACTCAGTCCCAGGCCAAACTCACTCCATTCCCAGCCGCCAGTGGGATGAGATGGGATGGGATGGGATGGGATGGGATGGGATGGGATGGGATTTGGGGATGGTGGGATGGGATGGGATGGGATGGGATGGGGATGGATGGATGGGATGATGGATGGCAAATAAAACTTTCAGAGTTACTGATTTCCCTTTCCGTTCATTTTCTGCCAGTTCTGTTTGCAGATTGCTGCCTTCTCAGCTGATTCAATTCCTAAAAATCACATTTTTTAAATCATCTGGGGCAAACAATCCAAAACCAATATCCAAATAAAACCTCCTGAACAGAAATTAGAAGTTTAGGAAAAAAAAATCCCGCTTTTTGACCTACTTAGGGATGTTAATAAGATTTAATTGTCAAAGGTTCAAATGTGTGAGAAATTATATTGGTGTTTGGTTTTGTGTTTAGTATGTTTATAATAGGAATTATTTTTCTAAGATGTGTTAGATTGTATGTTAGTTTTGTTAGATTTTTTTTATCTAAAGTATATTAGTTATTGAGTTAAAACTTTCAAAAATATTTCTTGGTACATAATTTGTTGATTTATATGTATTGGTAATGTTATAGTAATAGTTGTTGTTTTGGGTTGAATCATTATTGGAGTATTGTAAGGAAGAGTTGAAAATTATATTTAGTTTTTATTTCAAATTTATTTCATTTAAATTATAATTGATTGATTTATAATTTTATTATAATTTGTTGAGAGCATAGGGAGGAAGTTCAAGGGCAGGAACATTTTTTTCCTGGCTGGGAACTGGAATTCCAGACCCTGGGGTGTGTGCATGACCACACAGACTGGGATCAAATATGGACTGAGATCAAATATGGACTGGGATCCTATGGACTGGGACCACACAGACTCGGATAAACTGGACTGAGATTATATGGACTGGGGTCACCTGGACTGGGATCCTATGGACTGGGATTGCACAGACTGGGATTGCACAGACTGGGATCACACGGACTGGGAAAAGCCTTTGGCTACCATTGGCTGCCTTTGGCTGCCTTCCATACACCAAGCCGGCCAAGTGCTCAGGGAAGCTTGATTCTGTTTGGGGTCCCATCCCCTCCAGCCCAGCCGCTGCCGGCCCTGGAGCCCATCGCTTCCCCAGTCCCCAGGCCCGCCCCTTGCCTTGGTAAGGGGGGTTCCAGGCCCCTCCTGCCATTTTGGGGTGCATAAAGGCTTTTTTAATTCACAGCTCTCTGATAGATATTTTCTCCTCTCCCCTGCTGGACAGAGATGATCCCGCTCTGTCCTGTGCTCAAAAAGGTGGGAACACAGCCTGCCCCTGGTGCTTGGTGGGGTCTCCCCATCCCCAGGCAGATGTCACCGCCCCCTGCCTCTTCAAAGCCTTCTCCTTCCAACCCCCCATCAGCGACAAACGCTCTGATTGGCTGAAATGGCCCCTGGAGCAGCGGGACAGGGAGCCAAAGCCGGAGCTGCCCTTGTTCCTCTCTGGGGGCTCCGGAACACAGCGGGAGGAGAACGGCAGCAAGCCCCCCTCTTCCAAAGGCATTTCGGGCAAATGCCTGCCTTTCCCAGGAACACCAGCTCCACGGAGAAGGTTTTGGAAAAGTTTTTGAAAACCCAAACTGTTTATTAAGGGAAAGCGAAGCGAAGGGGTGAGCTGGGAGACAAAAAAGGGGATGGGCAGGGCCTGAGGGCTGCAGGGAGGGGGAGCTGCCAACAGGGGAGGGATGGCAGGAGCTGCTGGAGCTTCCCACAGGCTCAGCTCTGAGCAGCCAGAGCTGTGCCTGGAGCTCCAGCTGGTCCATCCTGCTCTGCAGATGCTCCCATCTTCAATGGGAACTGGAAATCGCCGATGGAGGCCGGTACACTACATCTGATCCAGCAGACGAACAAAGTCCTGCAGATCTTCTTTGGAAGGTCATCTGAACCAGTTTGCTCATGCAGGATGGGCTCTCATCTTCCTTCAGGGCTTGAAGAGCTGGAAAGAGAGGAACAGAGCCACGGTCAGAGGCCAGATTGAGGCAATCCAAGGAAAGCCTCCTGCAGGGGGCCATCCCAGCCGGCTCTTGCCGTGGCCAGGAGCTTTGGGGAGAAGGTGCTGGCCGGAAGATGCCCCACGTTTCCCCCGTGTCCCTGGCAGCTCTCCGGGCTCTGCCCCCCGCCGCCCTGGTCCGCACAGGGAGCAGAGCCCTCCGCAGCCCGGGCACGGATTGGAGCTCCGGGGCCAGGATGTGCAGCTGCCCCGGGCGGTGCTGCTTGCTGCTGCCACGCCTGCCCTGACTCACCCTCAGTGAGGACCTGGAGCTCCTCCTTCTGCCCCATCATGAGCAGTCCGGCCAGCCCTGGCAAGACAGAGCATGTGGCGGCCCCAGGCGGCACAGCTGCCCGGCACGGGCGCTGCCAGCCCTGGGGCCGCACGCCTCCTGCCCGGGCAGGGCTCCTGCCGGGCCCCTGCCGCACGCTGCCGCCCGAGGGGGCACGGCTGGCGGGGGGGGCGGCAGCGCCCAGGGCGGGCGGGGCTGCAGCGGCCCGGGCGCGGCTCCCGCTGTAGCCGGGGCAGCAGCCGGGCCGGGGGCAGGAGGGGCGCCGGGCTGGGGCTCACCGATGAACCTGACGGCCGCCTGTCGCAGGGGGCCTCTGGGGGGCTCTGCAGGCGCGGCAGGGCCCAGCGCAGGTGCTCGGCCGCTCGGCTCTCGTCCTGCAGCAGCTGCGGGGAGCGCCGGCAGGGAAGGCTCAGCGCGGGCTCTGCCCCTCGGCCCGGCGCTCCCTGCGCCCAGCAGCGGCCGAGCCGGGCCCGCACGGCCCGGGGCAGGGAGCGGCGTGGGGGGCGCAGGCTGGCGGGCCCGGCTGCGGCGCTGGGCAGGGGCACAGCTTCCAGCCCCCTGCACCGAGCACCAGGGGTAGGGGGGCTTCTCCAGCCTGCGGCTGGGGCTCCCGGGCTGTCCTTACCAGGCTCTCGGCGAACTGCATCCGGTGCCCCTTGATCAGCAGCTGCTCGAGGTCCCTCCTCCTCAGGAAGCGTGCCGCACGAAGCAAGGCTTCGCGAGAGGCCTGGAGAGCAGCAGAGCGCCGCAGGTGGCACCAGGGCCCAGGGCCCGTGTCCCTGCGCCACGGCCAGGGGAGGCTGGAGCCCGCCAGGCGCCAGGGCAGGAGGCGGCCGAGAGCGCCCTGCCAGGCATGCGGCAGCATCATACAAAACCTCACCTTGGCCACCAGCAGGTTCTCATCGTGCCAGTGCAAGAAGAGAGGCAGCAGGCTCTGGCTCACGATTGTGGTGGGAGGATTTTCCCCTTCTTCCAGTACCAGGTCCATCACCCTCCAGAAGAGCTGAATGGAGAGCAGCTGCACGTGGCTCTTGTCCTGGAAGGACAGGAAAAGTCCTAAGCACCAACTACTCCAGGCCCACTGGGGCAAAGGCCCAAAACTACACACAGAGCACAAAGTTTCCAGGCAGGCAGCGTCCAGTGCCCTTGGCTGGGGGCACAGAGCCTTACATTCTCAAAGTGTGGCAGGAGGGGCTCAGCCAGCTTCAGGGCAGTGACACTGGGTGGCTTGAGGTCTTTGTCCTGGAGCATACCCCTGAGCACACAGAGGGTCATCCAGACCATCTCTGCATCTGGATCTGCCAGCTGCTCCACCAGGTGTTGATACAGGCCGCGTATTCCTCCGGCCTGTGTGCAAGACCAGGCTGTGCTGTGAAGCCGTGACTGACGGCCACAGCACCAACAGCTGCAACAGCTGCTGGCACTGGGGCAGCTGAAGCGGGAGGCAGGAGAGCTGGGAGCAGCTGCCTGTGCTGCCAAAGGCCGGCCGAGCCCAGAGGTCTGCGCTTCCCAGCCCCACGCTGCCAGCGCGGCTTCAGCCACTGCCCCCCTTCTCACCAGCGAGGGCTCCTTGCTGAGCACCACGAGGCCTCTGAGCAGCCAGGCGCAGCCTGTCCCTGCACTGGCTGGGCAGGTGCCGGGATACGAGCCACAGGGCACGGGGACCGTGTTGCCTCAAGTCCAGGCACTCCAGGAGCTGAAAGGCACAGGAGGGCAGTGTCAGGGCAGCCGGCGGGCAGGAGCCCAGAGCCGCACAGGGCTGGGCCCAGGCAGCAGCAGCGGGCGGCGTCCCAGGCGGCTGCAGCTACGAGAGGCCCGAGAGCTGGGAGGCAGCTGAGCCAGGCAGCAGGGGCCGTCAGGCTCACCTCCAGCAAGAAGGCCAAGGCAGGCAGATGCCAGTGGGGCTGCTTCCCGATGAGCAGGCTGAGCAGGTGCGAGGCCATGAAGGGACACAAGGGTGTCAAGCCACGGCGCATCTCCCTGGCAGGGGAAAACGGCACCAAGGCCCTGAGCCTCCCGCGGGCGGGAAACCTCTCCCAGGAGTGACTCACAGAGGTCTGATCTTTCCCCAGCACTCTGCAAGGGCACATGGGCCCCTTGGGAGGCGGCTGCTCCTGGGCATCCTCATCTCCCAAGCCCTCTTCCAGTCTGCTCGGCCCTCCCTCGGTGACAAGGCCCTCTCGCTTACAACCCCGGGGACTGTGTGGGGCTCTCTGGGCACTGGGGCACAAAATGCTGCTGGTGGTGGTGGGATTAGGGGATCTCACCTGGCCAGCAGACCCGCTGCATAGTGCTGGGTGTCGGCACAGAGCAGGGTGTCCCAGACCTGCTTGTGCTCCAGAGCCACCAGGTTGTTGTCAAAGCCCAGTCTGGAGAGCAGAGCCTTCATGGTCTGCGCTGCAAACCTGCATGCCGAGCAAAGGCCAGGTCACTCTGGGAGCACTGGCCCTGGCCACGAGGGCATGGGAAGGACAGGGCGACAGGCACCTGTTGGGCTCGCTGGGAAGGCCGTGTTCCTCCTGGCACGCTCCCAGAAGCTCCTGGCTCTCAACGTCCTCTGGCATCTGCTCTGTGGTGGTGAAAATTTGCAGGAGCAGAGCCACGAAGAGTTGGGGCGAATGGAGGAGAATGGCATAGTGCCACTCAGACATGGGGGCAATCCTCCACAGCACCAGAGTTGCCTGCAAGAGACAAAGCACACTGAGGCAGCGCTCAGTGCCAGGGTGTCCTTGAGGCAGGGCCCGAGGGGAGATGCAGGGGGGGCACCCAGCCTGCTGCCCCTAGGCCAGCTTTCAGCCCAGGCAGGGAGCTGCAGGGTGGGGAGAGCATGGAGAGCTGCTGGAGAGGCAAACTGGAGGGCGAGCAAAGGCCAGCTCCAGAAACTCACAGCCAGGGCAAAGACAGCCTCATTGTCCCCGCTGCAGAAGAAGCAGCTGTAAGGGGGCTGCTCCTCCATGGCAGAGAGCAGCGCTGGAAGCACCTCCTCGGCGGCCACTTCCGAGGTGCCAATGGCTCTCCACATCAGCGCTGCGGCTCTGTGGGAGCAGAGCTGTGCGTCAGCACCAGCGGCGGCTGCGTGGGGCCGGGTGACAGAGCCCCGGTGCCCTGAGGGGCAGGGAGGGAGCATGGCAGAGGCTCAGGAAACAGAGGGGCCTGAGGCTGCCACAGCTCTCCTCCGCCTGTCTGGCAGAGCCCGCTGGACAGGCTGTACAGGGCAAGGGGCCCTATGGGCCAGTGAGCACTGGACTCTCGAGGCAGTTGTGCCCCGTACCTGTCACACGTTGGGGCACAGCACAGCAGGCTCATCACCGTGAGACCGGGGTGTTCTTCAGTCAGGGCCACAATTTCCATTTGCAGCCCGGCGTCCACGGTGACACAGGACGCCAGTCTCTGAAGAATGCCCCTGACCATGGCTAGCACCTGGAGGAGGCGGCATGGGGAAGACTTGGAGTGCTGTCCAAGGGAGCAACTTCCCCAGCTTCCCCAAAGAAGTGCTTGCCTTCCGCCCCCACTGTGATGGCCTCAAAGGCTGAGGGGGCCCAGCGGACATGGCTCTGAGGGGCCACGTGATCCTAGGAGGCCTCCAGCCCTGGCCCCAGGTTGCTTACCTGCTGCAGAGGAAAAGCACCCTGCTGGAAAAACTCCGGAGCAGGTGCAGGAGTCCCAGTCAGTGTGGGCATGGCCTGGGTCTCTGGGATGCCCTGAGCCTGGGTGTCTGTAGTGGCCGTGCCCTTAGTCAGGGCCATGTCAGCCTCTGCCCAGCCCTCCTCATCTGTTTCCCAGTCTGAGCTTGCTGCCAGGTCAGAGGAGGCTGAGCTGGCAGCAGGCTCTGCCTGCAGCTCGCTGGGCCTGCAGTCAGGCTGGGCCGTGGCCTCGGTGCTGGTGCCACCGGTATTTCTGCGCCCAAGGCGCAGGAGCCTCCGCAGTGTCTGCAGCAGAAGGAAGGGCGGGAAGAGAGGGACGTTCCATGGCCTGCTCCAAGCGCGGGGCTCGGCCGAGCAGTGCCAGCAGGCCTGGCCCAGGTGGGGACGGCCGCAGGTACCTGCGCTGCTCTGCGGAAGCGGCCACGGGTGGGCTCCTGCGCTTGAGTCCGGTCTTTGGCTGCATCTGGCAAAGAGCGAGCGCAACCAGAGCTGAGTGGCCGCGGCAGAGGCCGGACAACACAGCCCAGCCCTGCGCTTCCCAGGCAGGGACAGCTCCCGGGGTGCCCAGGGGACGGAGCACGGCCATCGGCAGGGGCAGCCCCGGCCCCTTCCCATTCCATCCATCCTGTCCCGTGTCATGGGGCATGGGTCCATGGGATGGGATGGGATGGGATGGGATGGGATGGGATGGGATGGGATGGGATGGGATGGGATGGGATGGGATGGGATGGGATGGGATGGGATGGGATGGGATGGGATGGGATGGAGCCAGGCTGACTGCAGGCACCAGCCCTGCGGCCCAGCTCTGCCACTCACCGTCCTGTAGCGGCTGCAACTGCTCCGGCTCTGCAGGCTGCCGCGCTGTGGCAGCTGCAGGGCCTTTGCTTTTCTTGCCCTGAAGCCTCCTGAACAGGCTGAGCAGTCTGCCTGCCATCCCGCTGTCTGACCTCGAGGGCACCTTCGACACAGATGCCCCGTCAAAGGTCCGAGTCAGCGCGTGCCGCAGTCCTGCCTTGCAGGTACCTGCCACAGAGGGGCCTCAGGAAGATTACAGGACAGCAAGTCCTGCACTCTGTTCTCGAGGGCTCCTGCCACAATAACAGGAGACTCCTCGGGAACGATGGAGGTCGCCAAGTCCCACGGCCTGGCCACGAGGGCACCGGCCGCAGGGATGGGAGATGCCTGAGAAAAGCTTTGAGTAATCGAGTCCCGAGGTCTGGCCGTGAGGCCAGCCGCAGGAGGAATGCCTCGGGAAAGCTCCGGGTCAGCAACGAACGAGCCGGCTGTGCGGGGGCTCCTCACAGCACCGCTCTGTCCCGTCCTGTCCCGTCGCGTGCACCGAGCACTCTGGCGTGGCCGCAGCGCCGCCAGCACCTATATCAGTGCGTGTCACAAAGGGCTGCTCTGACACCCCGTCCCACTCGGTCCCTCGGTGACCCTGCTGCAGTGTGTCACAAAGGGCCCTTGGACATGCTGCCACGTGCCTCGGGGCCACCCCCTCCCCACCCAAGGTGGCCCCGGTTGGACGGAGTCCCTTGCCCCGAGTGTCTGACGCAGCCCCAGACACACCAAGCCTGGCCAAGTGCTCAGGGAAGGACACTCCACGGTGCCCGGCCCGCACAGCCCAGCTCGCTGCCGGCCCTGGAGCAGAGCAGCTTCCGGCAAGCAAGAGGCAAACGCATCTTGCCAAGAGTTAAAACACACCAGAGAGGGAAGATGCCATTAATGTGTGCATAAAGGCCTTTGAATTCACAGCTCTCTGAGAGATATTTGGGGCTCTCGGCTGCTGGACAGAGATGATCCCGCTCTGACCTGTGCTCAAAGGTGGGGAACACACCCTGCCGCTGGTGCTTGGTGGGGTCTCCGCAGGCCCAGGCAGATGCCAAAGCTGCTCTTCACAGCCTTTCTCCCTTCCCGCCCCCTGCCAAGTGCGAGCGGCAAGGGGCCTCAAGGACGGAAAGGAGCACAGGGAGCCAAAGGGACAGCGGCACACACTACCTCACTGGGGGCTCCTGGGGAAGCATTTTGCTTGAGAAGCAAGCCCCTCTCTTCCAAAGGCATTTCCCCAAATGCCTGCCTTTCCCAGGGAACACCAACACACATTTAAGGTTTTGGAAAAGTTTTTGGAAAACTCCAAACTCTTTATTAAGGGAAAAGCACTCCAGGGGTGAGCAGGGAGACAAAAAAGCCGGATGGGCAGGGTCTGAGAGCTGCAGGAGGGAGCTGCCAACAGGGAGAGAGACGGCAGGAGCTCCTGGAGCTTCCCACAGGCTCAGCTCTGAGCAGCTAGAGCTGGGCCTGGAGCTCCAGCTGGTGCATCCTGCTCTGCAGCTGCTCCCATCTTCAATGGGAACTGGAGATGGCCGATGGGATGCCACTACATCTGATCCAGCAGACGCAAGAAGTCCTGCAGATCTTCTTTGGAAGGTCAGCTGAACCAGGACGCTGATGCAGGGTGGGCTGTCATCTTCTCTTAGGGCTAGAAGAGCTGCAAGAGAGAGAGAGGAACAGAGCCACGGTCAGAGGCCAGATTGAGGCAATCCAAGGAAGGCCTCCTGCTGGGGCCATCCCAGCCGGCTCTTGCCATGGCTTTGGCCGGAAGGTGCTGGCCACAGATGCCCCCACGTTTCCCTGGCAGCTCTCCGGGCTCTGCCCCCTGCCGCCGCCGTGTGCAGGGACAGGGAGCAGAGCCCTCCGCAGCCCGGGCACGGATTGGAGCCCGGGGGGGGATGTGCTGCTGCCCCGGGTGGGCGGTGCTCTGCTGCCACGCGTCTGCCCTGACTCACCCTGGCTGATGAGCTGGAGCTCCTCCTTCTGCCCCCTGACAAGCAGTCCGGCCAGCCCTGGCAAGACAGAGCATGTGGCGGCCCCAGGCGGCACAGCTGCCCGGCTGCAGGTGGGCGCCGCCAGCCCAGGAGGGCCGCACGCCCTCCTCCTGAGGGCAGGGCTCCTGCCGGCCCTGCCGCACGCTGCCGCCATGAGGGCACGGCAGGATGGGGCGGGGCGGCGGCTGAGGGCTTGAAAGCTGGAATGCAGGAGGGCAGGGCCCCGGCAGAGGCCAGGGGAGGGCTGCCAAGTGGGGCAGCAGGGCCGGGCCGGGGGCCAGGAGGGGGGCAAGGGCTCAGAAGGTGCTGGCCTCACCGATGATGCCGACGGCGCCTGTCTTCTCTCGCAGGGCCTCTGGGGCTCTGAGCAAAGAGGCCAGCGCCAGCGCCCCAGGCGGCAAGGTGCTGGGCCGCTCGGCAATCCCCTGCAGGGCATGGGCGGGAGCGCTGGCAGGAAGGCTCAGCTGGGAGGCAGGGCAGCCCAGGCCGGGGGGGGAGAGATGGGGGGGCTCCGCTGAGAAGGCAGCCCAGAGGCCAGCCGAGCCAGGGCCCGCAAGCCAGGGCAGGCAGGGCTCTGCAGGTGGGGGCAGGAGGGCTGGCGGGCCGGCTGCGCTGCTGGGCAGGGGCACAGCCCAGCCCCCCCTGCACCGAGCACCTGGGGGGGCTGGCCAGCCTGCGGCTGGGGCTCCCAGGCTGTCCTTACCAGGCTCTCGGCGAACTGCATCCGGTGCCCCTTTCATCAGCAGCTGCTCGAGGTCCCTCCTCCTCCTCAGGAAAGCGTGCCGCAGAATTCCTGAAGCAGGGCTTCAGGCGAGAGGCCTGGAGAGCAGCAGAGCGCAGGGTGGCACAGAGCCCAGGGCCGGGACCTGTGTCCTGCGCGCCACGGCCAGGGGAGGCTGGAGCCCGCCAGGCGCCAGGGCAGGAGGCGGCCGAGAGAGCCCCTGCCAGGCATGCGGCAGCATCATACAAAACCTCACCTTGGCCACCAGCAGGTTCTCATCGTGCCAGTGCAAGAAGAGAGGCAGCAGGCTCTGGCTCACGATTGTGGTGGGAGGATTTTCCCCTTCTTCCAGTACCAGGTCCATCACCCTCCAGAAGAGCTGAATGGAGAGCAGCTGCACGTGGCTCTTGTCCTGGAAGGACAGGAAAAGTCCTAAGCACCAACTACTCCAGGCCCACTGGGGCAAAGGCCCAAATCTCTACACACAGAGCACAAAGGTTGCAGGCAGCGTCCAGTGCTTGGCTGGGGGGCACAGAGCCTTACGTTCTCAAAGTGGTGCAGGAGGGGCTCAGCCAGCTTCAGGGCAGTGACACTGGGTGGCTTGAGGTCTTTGTCCTGGAGCATACCCCTGAGCGCACAGAGGGTCATCCAGACCATCTCTGCATCTGGATCTGCCAGCTGCTCCACCAGGTGTTGATACAGGCCGCGTATTCCTCCGGCCTGTATGCAAGACAGGGCTGTGCTGTGAAGCCGTGAACGGCCACAGCACCAACAGCTGCAACAGCTGCTGGCACTGGGGGCAGCTGAGGCAGGAGGCAGGAGAGCTGGGAGCAGCTGCCTCTGCTGCCAAAGCCCAGCCAAGCCCAGAGGAGGTCTGCTGCCCCCAGCCCCACGCTGCTGCCAGCGTGGCTTCAGCCACTGCCCCTTCTCACCAGCGAGGGCTCCTTGCCGAGCACCACGAGGCCTCTGAGCGCCAGCCAGGGCAGCCCGTCCCTGCACTGGCTGGGCAGGTGCCGGGATACGAGCCACAGGGCACGGGGACCGTGTTGCCTCAAGTCCAGGCACTCCAGGAGCTGAAAGGCACAGGAGGGCAGTGTCAGGGCAGCCGGCGGGCAGGAGCCCAGAGCCGCACAGGGCTGGGCCCAGGCAGCAGCAGCGGGCGGCGTCCCAGGCGGCTGCAGCTACGAGAGGCCCGAGAGCTGGGAGGCAGCTGAGCCAGGCAGCGGGGGCCGTCAGGCTCACCTCCAGCAAGAAGGCCAAGGCAGGCAGATGCCAGTGGGGCTGCTTCCCGATGAGCAGGCTGAGCAGGTGCGAGGCCATGAAGGGACACAAGGGTGTCAAGCCACGGCGCATCTCCCTGGCAGGGGAAAACGGCACCAAGGGCCTGAGCCTCCCGTGGCGGGGAAACCTCTCCCAGGAGTGACTCACAGAGGTCTGATCTTTCCCCAGCACTCTGCAAGGGCACATGGGCCCCTTGGGAGGCGGCTGCTCCTGGGCATCCTCATCTCCCAAGCTCTTCCAGTGTGCTCGGCCCTCCCTCGGTGACAAGGCCCTCTCGCTTACAACCCCGGGAACTGTGTGGGGCTCCCCGGGCACAGGGCACAAATGCTGGCGCTGGTGGTGAGGATTAGGGGATCTCACCTGGCCAGCACACGCACTGCATAGTGCTGCGTGTCGGCACAGAGCAGCTTCTCCCAGACCTGCTTGTGCTCCAGAGCCACCAGCTTGTTGTCAAAGCCCAGTCTGGAGAGCAGAGCCTTCATGGTCTGCGCTGCAAACCTGCATGCCGAGCAAAGGCCAGGTCACGCTGGTAGCGCTGGCCCGGGCCACGAGGGCATGGGAAGGACAGGGCGACAGGCACCTGTTGGGCTCGCTGGGAAGGCCGTGTTCCTCCTGGCACGCTCCCCAGAAGCTCCGCGCCTCAACGTCCTCTGGCATCCGCTCTGTGATGTGGTGGTGAGATTTGCAGGAGCAGAGCCACAAAGAGTTGGGGCGAATGGAGGAGAATGGCATAGTGCCACTCAGACATGGGGCAATCCTCCACAGCACCAGAGTTGCCTGCAAGAGACAAAGCACACTGAGGCAGCAGCTCAGTGCCAGGGGTGTCCTTGAGGCAGGGGCCGAGGGGAGATGCAGGGGGGCAGCCAGCCTGCTGCCCCTAGGCCAGCTTTCAGGCCAGGCAGGGAGCTGCAGGGTGGGAAGAGCATGGAGAGCTGCTGGAGAGGCAAACTGGAGGGCGAGCAAAGGCCAGCTCCAGAAACTCACAGCCAGGGCAAAGACGGCCGTTGTTCCCCCCCGCTGCAGAAGAAGCAGCTGTAAGGGGGCTGCTCCTCCATGGCAGAGAGCAGCGCTGGAAGCACCTCCTCGGCGGCCACTTCCGAGGTGCCAATGGCTCTCCACATCAGCGCTGCGGCTCTGTGGGAGCAGAGCTGTGCGTCAGCACCGTGCCCGTGCGGGGGCGTGGTGGGGCCGGGTGACAGAGCCCCGGTGCCCTGAGGGGCAGGGAGGGAGCATGGCAGAGGCTCAGGAAACAGAGGGGCCCGAGGCTGCCACAGCTCTCTGCCTGTCTGGCAGAGCCCGCTGGACAGGCTGTACAGGGCAAGGGGCCCTATGGGCCAGTGAGCACTGGACTCTTGAGGCAGTTGTGCCCCGTACCTGTCACACGTTGGGGCACAGCACAGCAGGCTCATCACCGTGAGACCGGGGTGTTCTTCAGTCAGGGCCACAATTTCCATTTGCAGCCCGGCGTCCACGGTGACACAGGACGCCAGTCTCTGAAGAATGCCCCTGACCATGGCTAGCACCTGGAGGAGGCGGCATGGGGAAGACTTGGAGTGCTGTCCAAGGGAGCAACTTCCCCAGCTTCCCCAAAGAAGTGCTTGCCTTCCGCCCCCACTGTGATGGCCTCAAAGGCTGAGGGGGCCCAGCGGACGTAGCTTGAGGGGCCACGTGATCCTAGGAGGCCTCCAGCCCTGGCCCCAGGTTGCTTACCTGCTGCAGAGGAAAAGCACCCTGCTGGAAAAACTCCGGAGCAGGTGCAGGAGTCCCAGTCAGTGTGGGCATGGCCTGGGTCTCTGGGATGCCCTGAGCCTGGGTGTCTGTAGTGGCCGTGCCCTTAGTCAGGGCCATGTCAGCCTCTGCCCAGCCCTCCTCATCTGTTTCCCAGTCTGAGCTTGCTGCCAGGTCAGAGGAGGCTGGCTGAGCTGGCAGGCTCTGCCTGCAGCTCGCTGGGCCTGGAGTCGGGCTGGGGGCCTGTGCCTGTGCAAAGGGTGCTGGTGTGCTGCTGGGCTTTCAGGAAGCCAAGGCGTGGGAGCCTCCGCAGTGTCTGCAGCAGAAGGAAGGGCGGGAAGAGAGGGACGTTCCATGGCCTGCTCAAGCACACGGGGGCTGGGCGAAACCCAGTGCCAGCAGGCCCGGCCCAGGTGGGGACGGCCGCAGGTACCTGCGCGCTGCTGGAGTGGAAGCGGCCCACGGGTGGGCTCCTGCGCTTGAGTCCGGTCTTTGGCTGCATCTGGCAAAGAGCGAGCGCAACCAGAGCTGAGTGGCCGCGGCAGAGGCCGGACAACACAGCCCAGCCCTGCGCTTCCCAGGCAGGGACAGCTCCCTGGGTGCCCAGGGGACAGAGCACGGCCATCGGCGGGGGCAGCCCCGGCCCCTTTGCCATCCTGGGCCGTGTCTGTGGGCATGTCCATAGGGATGGGATGGGATGGGATGGGATGGGATGGGATGGGATGGGATGGGATGGGATGGGATGGGATGGGATGGGGGATGGGATGGGATGGGATGGGATGGGATGGGATGGGATGGGATGGGATGGAGCCAGGCTGACTGAACTGGCACCAGCCAAGGAGGCCCAGCTCTGCCACTCACCGTCCTGCAGCGGCTGCAACTGCTCGGGCTCTGCAGATCTGCTGCGCTGGGGCATTTGGGCCTTTGCTTGCAGGATGGGCCCTGAAGCCTCCTGAACAGGCTGAGCAGTCTGCCTGCCATCCCGCTGTCTGAGCCCTCGAGAGGCAGATTGAGACACAGATGCCCCTGCAAAAGGTCCGAGTCTTGCCGTGGCCAGTCCTGCCTTGCAGGTACCTGCCACAGAGGGGCCTCAGGAAGATTACAGGACAGCAAGTCCTGCACTCTGTTCTCGAGGCTCCTGCCCCAATAACTGCCCTGACCTCGGGAACGATGGAGGTCCAAGTCCCACGGCCTGCCCCATCATGAGCACCGGCCGCAGGGATGGGAGATGCCTGAGAAAAGCTTTGAGTAATCGAGTCCCGAGGTCTGGCCGTGAGGCCAGCCGCAGGAGGAATGCCTCGGGAAAGCTCCGGGTCAGCAACGAACGAGCCGGCTGTGCGGGGGCTCCTCACAGCACCGCTCTGTCCCGTCCTGTCCCGTCGCGTGCACCGAGCACTCTGGCGGCCGCAGCCGGGCCAGCACCTATATCATCAGGCGTGTCACAAAGGGCTGCTCTGACACCCCGTCCCACTCGGTCCCTCGGTGACCCTGCTCCAGTGTGTCACAAAGGGCCCTTGGACACGCTGCCACGTGCCTCGGGGCCACCCCCTCCCCACCCAAGGTGGCCCCGGTTGGACGGAGTCCCTTGCCCCGAGTGTCTGACGCAGCCCCAGACACACCAAGCCTGGCCAAGTGCTCAGGGAAGGACACTCCACGGTGCCCGGCCCGCACAGCCCAGCTCGGCGCCGGCCCTGGAGCAGAGCAGCTTCCAACAAGCAAGAGGCAAACGCATCTTGCCAAGAGTTAAAACACACCAGAGAGGGAAGATGCCATTAATGTGTGCATAAAGGCCTTTGAATTCACAGCTCTCTGATAGATATTTGGGGCTCTCGGCTGCTGGACAGAGATGATCCCGCTCTGTCCTGTGCTCAAAGGTGGGGAACACAGCCTGCCGCTGGTGCTTGGTGGGGTCTCCGCAGGCCCAGGCAGATGCCAAAGCTGCTCTTCACAGCCTTCTCCCTTCCCACGCCCCTCCGCCAAGTGCGAGCGGCCTCGCCTCAAGGGCGGAAAGGAGCACAGGGAGCCAAAGGGAGACGGCTCACTACCTCACTGGGGGCTCCTGGGGAAGCATTTTGCTTGAGAAGCAAGCCCCTCTCTTCCAAAGGCATTTCCCCAAATGCCTGCCTTTCCCAGGGAACACCAACACACATTTAAGGTTTTGGAAAAGTTTTCCTCTTCCTCCAAACTCTTTATTAAGGGAAAGCGAGCAGCAATGGGGGTGAGCAGGGAGACAAAAATGTCCTGGAGGATGGGCAGGGTCTGAGAGCTGCAGGAGGGAGCTGCCAACAGGGAGAGAGGGGCAGGAGCTCCTGGAGCTTCCCACAGGCTCAGCTCTGAGCAGCTAGAGCTGGGCCTGGAGCTCCTGGGGTGCATCCTTACATTCTCTCTGCAGCTGCTCCCATCTTCAATGGGAACTGGAGATGGCCGATGGATGCCACTACATCTGATCCAGCAGACGCAAGAAGTCCTGCAGATCTTCTTTGGAAGGTCAGCTGAACCAGGACGCTGATGCAGGGTGGGCTGTCATCTTCTCTTAGGGCTAGAAGAGCTGCAAGAGAGAGGAACAGAGCCACGGTCAGAGGCCAGATTGAGGCAATCCAAGGAAAACCTCCTGCCGGGGCCATCCCAGCCGGCTCTTGCCACGGCTTTGGCCGGAAGGTGCTGGCCACAGATGCCCAGCCGTTTCCCTGGCAGCCTCGGGTCTGCCCCCCCCGGCCCGTCCGCCTGCAGGGAGCAGAGCCCCCTCCCCAGCCCGGCACGGATTGAGCTCGGGGCCGGGATGTGCTGCTGCCCGGTGCTGAGCTGCCACAGGCGCCTGCCCTGACTCACCCTGGCTGATGAGCTGGAGCTCGGCCTCTGGGATACCACCAAGAGGGCACTGGGACCGTGTTTGCTCAGGTCCAGACACTCCAGGAGCTGAAAGGCACAGGGCAGTTGCAGGGGAGCTGGCTGGCAGGAGCCCGGAGCCATGCAGGGCCGGCTCCAGGCAGCAGCAGCAGGCGCGGGCAGCGTCCCAGGCGGCTGCAGCTACCAGAGGCCAGAGAGCTGGGAGGCAGCTCAGCCAGGCAGCGCTGGCCATCAGGCTCACCTCCACAAAGAAGGCCAGGGCAGGCAGATGCCAGCGGGACTGCTTCCCGACGAGCAGGCCGAGCAGGTGCGAGGCCATGTGGGGACACAAGGGGGTCAAAGCACAGCGCATCTCCCTGGCAGGGGAAAAAGGCACCAAGGCCCTGAGCCGGGCGGGCAGACCTCTCCCAGGCATGGTCTCAAAGAGGTCCCATCTTTCCCCAGCTCTCTGCAAGGGGACATGGGCCCCCTGGGAGGCGGCTGCTGCTGGGCATCCTCCTCTCCCAGCCCTTTGCAGTCTGCTCGGCCTCTCGGGGGGGGGGACAAGGCCCTCTCGGCCACAAGCCCGGGGACTGTGGGGGGCAGGCTCCGGGCACGGGGCGCAAATGCTGGTGGGTGGCGTCCAGGGAGGGGGGATCTCACCTGGCCAGCAGACCCGCTGCTGGGTGCTGGGTGTCAGCACAGAGCAGGGTGTCCCAGAGCTGCATCCGTGCTTGATCAGAGCCAGCAGGTTCTTCCTCAGGAGCCCAGTCGGGAGAGCAGAGGCTTCATGGTCTGCACTGCAAACCTGAGTGCCGAGCCAAGGCCAGGTCCCTCTGGGGCACTGGCCCTGGCCCAGGGCGTGGGAAGGACTGGAGCCCGCCAGGCACCTGTTGGGCAGGCTGGGCAGGCCATGTTCCTCCTGGCAGCATCTCCAAAACCTCACCTCTGGCCACCAGCAGGTTGGCCTCTGCGTGTGGTGGTGAAAAGAGGCAGCAGGCTCAGAGCCACGATTGTGGGGGGAGAATTTCCCCTTCTTCCAGTACCAGGTGCCACCTCAGGCATGCTTGCAATGGAGAGCAGCACCAGTGGTTGTCCTGGAGAGACAAAAAAGTCCGAGGCACCAACTACTCCAGGCCCACTGGGGCAAAGGCCCAAATCTCTCACACAGAGACAAAGGTTGCAGGCAGCGTCCAGTGCCCTTGGCTGGCTTTGAGCCCAGCCTTACGTTCTCAAAGTGGTGTGGGGAGGGGCTCAGCCAGCTTCAGGGCAGTGACACTGGGTGGGCTTGAGGTCTTTGTCCAGAAACTCACAGCCAGGGCACAGAGGGTCATCGTTGTCCATGCTGCATCTGGATCTGCCAGCTGCTCCACCAGGTGTTCCTACAGGCCACAGAGATTCCTCAGGCCTGTATGCAAGACAGGGCTGTGCTGCTGCTTCGTGAGGTGCCCCATGGCAACAGCAGCATCAGCTGCTGGCACTGGGGGAGCAGAGCAGGGAGGCAGGAGCTGGGAGCAGCTGCCTGTGCTGCAGCTGCAGCAGGCTCAGGCAACAGAGGGGCCCCAGGGTGCCGGTGCTCAGCCCTGCCCCCTTCGGGCAGAGCGAGGGCTGGACAGGCTGTACAGGGCGAGGGGCCCTATGGGCCAGGTGAGCACCCTGCACTGGCTGGGCAGGTGTTGTGTCACGAGCCGTCACATGTTGGGACCACAGCTCAGGAGTCCAGGCGGGGCCGGATGTTCTTCAGTGAGGCTGACAATGGCCAGGGCAGCCGGCGGGCAGGAGCCCAGAGACCGCACAGGGCTGAGTCTCAGGCAGCAGCAGCTCACTGCGGCAGGCACCTGAAGAAGAGAGGCCCGAGGCTGGGAGGCAGCTGTCCAGGCAGGAGGGGCTTGCCCAGGCTCCCTCCCAAGAAGGCCAAGGCAGGCAGATGCCAGTGGCCCTGCTTCCCGATGAGGGCTGCAGGGGGCCATGAAGGGACACAAGGGTGTCAGGGCCACGTGATCCTGGGAGGCCTTCAGCCCAAGGGCCCCAGGCTGCTGCAGAGGGAAACCTCTCCTTCAGGAAAAACTCCAGAGTAGGTCTAGGACCCACAGTCTGCAAGTGGGCATGGCCTCAGTTTCTGGGATGTCGGCTGGGATGGGCATCCTCATCTCCCATGCCTCTTCCAGTGTGCTCGGCCCTCCCTCCTCCCAGCCCTCATCTGTTTCCAACCCAGAGCTGGGGGCCAGGTCAGAGGGCACAAATGCTGTGCTGGTGGCAGGAGGGGATCTCACCTGGCCAGCTCGCTGGGCATGGGTGCTGCGTGTCGGCACAGAGCAGCTTCTCCCAGACCTGCTTGTGCTCCAGAGCCACCAGCTTGTTGTCAAAGCCCAGTCTGGAGCAGCAGAGCCTTCATGGTCTGCGCTGCAAACCATGGCCTGCCAAGCAAAGGCCAGGTCACGCAATGCCAGCAGGCCCGGCCCCAGGGCATGGGAAGGACAGGGCGACAGGCACCTGTTGGGCTCGCTGGGAAGGCCGTGTTCCTCCTGGGTGGGCCCCCTGCTGTTCCGCTCTGGTCGTCCTCTGGCATCTGCCTGTGGTGGTGACCATTTGCAGGAGCAGAGCCTGAGGGGTTGGGGGGAGAGGAGGAGAAATGGCCCAGTGCCACTCAGACATGGGGGCAATCCTCCACAGGCACCAGAGTTGCCTGCAGAGACAAAGCACACTGAGGCAGCAGCCCGGCCCATGTCCCATCCCTGTCCAGGGCCCGGGAGGGATCCATGGGATGGGATGGGATGGGATGGGATGGGATGGGAGGCCAGGGAGGGGGCTGGGATGGGATGGGATGGGATGGGATGGGAGAGGCAAACTGGGGATGCAAAGGCCAGCTCCAGAAACTCACAGCCAGGGCAAAGACTGCACCGTTGTCCCATCCTTCAGCTGCTGTAAGGGGGGGCTGCTCCTCCATGGGTCTGCAGGCTGTTGGCTGGGGCAGCTGCAGGGCCTTTGCTTTCTTGCCCTGAAGGCCCTTGAACAGCCTGAGCAGTCTGCCTGCCATCAGAGCTGTCTGAGCTTGAGGGCCCCTTTCAGACAGATGCCTCGGCAAAGCCCCGAGCCCGCGGGGCTGCAGGGGGTGCCTTGCAGGCACCTGCAACAGAGGGCCTGAGAAGAAGGCTGCAGGACAGCAAGTCCTGGCAGAGCCCGCTGGACTCCTGCCACAATGACAGGAGACTCCTGGGCCAGTGAGCACTGGACTCTCGAGGCAGTTGTCCCACAGCCTGTCACACGTTGGGGCACAGCACAGCAGGCTCAGGGATGTGGGGGGTGTTCTTCTTCAGTCAGGGCCAAATTTGAGGTTGGCAGTGAGGCCAGCCACGGTGACACAGGACGCCAGTCTCTGAAAATGCCCGGGTCAGGAACCAACACCTGGAGCAGGGCGGCATGGGGAAGACTTGGAGTGCTGTCCAGGAGCAACTCTGTCACCTCCCAAAAAGTGCTTGCCTGCACCCCCCACTGTGATGGCCTCAAAGGCTGAGGGGCCCGCCAGCCCCTATGTCAGTGCGTGTCCAGGAGGGCTCCAGCCCAGACCCCTGTCCCTTTTGGTTCCAAGCAGAACCTGCTGCACCGTGTCACAAAGGACACTGCTGGAGTCCCTGCTGTGTGGGCATGCCCGGGGCCACCCCTCCCCCAGCCAAGGTGCCCCTGTTTGGAAGGAATCCATTGCCCCGAGTGTCAACACAGCCCTGGACACACCTCATCTGTTTCCCCCCAAGTGCCAGGGCAAGGAGGCTGAGCTGGCAGCCCAGGCCTGCCTGCAGCCCGCTGGGCCGGCCCTGGAGCAGAGCAGCTTCCAGCAAGCAAGAGGCAAACGCATCTTGCCAAGAGTTCAAACACAGCAGATAGGGAAGATGGCATGAATGTGTGCATAAAGGCCTTTGAATCACAGCTCTCTGAGAGGCATTTGGGGCTCTCGGCTGGACAGAGATGATCCCCCTCTGTCCTGTGCTCTCTGGGGGGAGACACACCCTGCCGCTGGTGCTTGGCTTGGGCTCTGCAGGCCCAGGCAGATGCCAAAGCTGCTCTTCCCAGCCTTCTCCCCTGCCCGCCCCTCTGCCAAGTGCAGGGGGGCCTCAAGGACCAGGAAAGGAGCACAGGGGCCAAAAGGGGACAGCAGCTGCACCAACCTCACTGGGGCCTCCTGGGAAGCACTTTGCTTGAGAAGCAAGCCCCTCTCTTCCAAAGGCATGGGATGGGATGGGATGGGATGGGATGGGTCCAATGGGATGGGATGGGATGGGATGGGATGGGATGGGATGGGATGGGATGGGATGGATGGGATGGGATGGGATGGGCAAGGCTCAATTACAGGCTGCACCTTGTAGCACAGGCACTCCAGATCGAGCTCATCTTCCTTCTCCCTGAGCCTGTTTCCTCTGTGTCCCTTGGCCTTTGCTTTTTCAGCCCTGGGCCCCCTGAACAGGCAAGCAGTCTGCCTGCCATCCCGCTGTCTGACCAAGGGCCTCAACTCCAGATGCCTGTCGCTCACGGCAGCAAAACCAGGCTGTTCCCAGCCAGAGGGGCCTCAGGAAGATTACAGGACAGGAGCTCTCTCGAGGGCTCCTGCCACAATAACAGGAGACCCCCGGGGGAACGATGGAGGCCTGCCTGCCTGCCCAGGGCACCGCAGGGATGGAGATGCCTGAGGCTCTGGGCGAGGTCTGGCACAGCCCAAACAGCAGGAGGAATGGAAGACACAGCGGCTGTTTTGCAGCCATGCCCCAGAGAGATGGGAAGTGGTCCCTGCCTCTGTCTCCCTTGGTTGGGTTTCTGACTGGCTCTGAGGCAGGGGCTGCCTGATTATATCTGGTGTCACCAGGGGGAGACCCCGTCCCACTCGGTCCCTCGGTGACCCTGCCCAGTGTGTGCAGGCAGGGCCCTGGACGGTGCTGCGTGCCCGTGGGGGCGGTCCCCCCCCCCGAGTCCCAGCCGGAGTCCCTGCCCCGAGCTGCTGCTTCTTTTGCTTTTAGGCACACCCAAAGCTCACTGCTAGGCCACAGGGGTCTCTGGTCCTGCCCCCTCTTCCTGTCTCTGTGTAGGGATGGAGCACTGCTGGGCTTTCAGGAAGCTCTTGCCAAGGTTAAAAACACCAGGCAGGGAAAGCTCCTTTGCCCTAAAGGCCTTTGGATGCCTGCTCTGATAGAATCCCTCACGGCTGGGTTCAGAGATGCACACTCAGTCCTGGCTCAAAGGTGGGGAACAAAACCCAGGGCCTTTTCCCCTTCAGGCCCAGGCAGATGCAGCTGCCCTTCAAGCCTTCTCCTTCCCCGCCCCGCCGCTGTGCAACTGGAGCAGCGGGACAGGAGCCAGGGAGCCAGCCTGAGCTGCCCACTACCTCACTGGGTCCTCCTGGGAATTTTGCGGGAGGAGAAGCAGCTCTTCCAAAGGCATGTCCCCCGGCTCAGGTTTTGCAGGAACACCAACACTCCACGGAGGTTTTGGAAAAGTTTTTGAAAAACACAAACAGTTTATTAAGGGAAAGCAAAGCAAAGGGGTGAGCTGGGAGACAAAAAAAAAAGGGGATGGGCAGGGCCTGAGGGCTGCAGGGAAGGGAAGGAGCTGCCAACAGGGAGAGAGATGGCAGGAGCTCCTGGAGCTTCCCACAGGCTCAGCTGTGAGCAGCCAGAGCTGTGCCTGGGAGCTCCAGCTGGGCCCTCTGCTCTGCAGGTGGTCCCATCTTCGATGGGAACTGGAAATCATCGATGGAGGCCGGTACAGGCACATCTGATCCAGGAGACAAACGAAGTTCCTGCAGATCTTCCTTTGGAATTTCATTTGAATCCATGTGTTCATGCAGGATGGGTCTGTCATCTTCCCTGAGGGCTTGAAGAGCTGGAAGAGAGAGGAACAGAGCCACGGTCAGAGGCCAGATTGAGGGAATCCAAGGAAAGCCTCCTGCCAGGGCCATCCCAGCCGGGTCTTGCCATGGCCAGGGCCGGAAGGTGCTGGCCACGGGAGACAGGGCTCTGCCCCCGGCCAGAAGGTGCACAGGGAGCATGCCCCCCCCCCCCGTGTCCCTGGAGCTCGGGGCCCGGATGTGCTGCCCCCCCCGCTGCTGCCCTGCCCTGACTCACCCTCAGTGAGGACCTGGAGCTCCTCCTTCTGCCCCATCATGAGCACTCCGGCCACCCCTGGCAAGACAGAGCATGTGGCGGCCCCAGGCGGCACAGCTGCCCGACACGGGCGCTGCCAGCCCTGGGGCCGCACGCCCTCCTCCCGGGCAGGGCTGCTGCCGGGCCCCTGCCGCACGCTGCCGCCCGAGGGCACGGCTGCGGGAGGGCGGCGGCAGCGCCCAGGGCGGGCGGGGCTGCAGCGGCCCGGGGGCGGCTCCCGCTGCCGGGACAGCAGCCGGCCCGGGAGGCGGGGAGGGGCGCCGGGCTGCTGCCTCACCGATGAACCTGACGGCCGCCTCTCGCAGGGCTCTCTGTGGGCTCTGCAGGTGCGGCAGGGCCCAGCGCAGGTGTTCGGCCGCTCGGCTCGTCCTGCAGCAGCTGCGGGAGCGCGGGCAGGGAAGGCTCGGCGCGGGCTCTGCCCCTCGGCCGGGCGCTCCCTGCGCCCAGCAGCGCCCGAGCCGGGCCCGCACGGCCCAGGGCAGGGGAGCGGCGGGGGGGCGCAGGCTGGCGGGCCCTGCCGCGGCGCTGGCCAGGGGCACAGCTGCCAGCCCCCACACTGAGCACCGGGGCAGGGGGCTTTCCAGTCCAGCCTGCGGCTGGGGCTCCCAGGCTGTCCTTACCAGGCTCTCGGCGAACTGCATCCGGTGCCCTTGATCAGCAGCTGCCTCGAGGTCCCTCCTCCTCAGGAGCGCGTGCCGCAGAAAGCAGGGCTTCGCCAGAGGCCTGGAGAGCAGCGGAGAGCCGCAGGTGGCACCAGAGCCCAGGTGAGTCACCCGGGTCCCGGTCCCTGCGCCACGGCCAGGGGAGGCTGGAGCCCGCCAGGCGCCAGGGGCAGGGCAGGAGGCGGCCGAGAGCCCCCTGCCAGGCATGCGGCAGCATCACACAAAACCTCACCTTGGCCACCAGCAGGTTCTCATTGTGCCAGTGCAAGAAGAGAGGAGCAGGCTCTGGCTCACAATTGTGGTGGGAGGATTTTCCCCCTCTTCCAGTACCAGGTCCATCACCCTCCAGAAGAGCTGAATGGAGAGCAGCTGCACATGGCTGTTGTCCTGGAAGGAAAGGAAAAGTCCTAAGCACCAACTACTCCAGGCCCATTGGGGCAAAGGCCCAAAACTGCACAGGGCACAAAGTTTCCAAGCAGGCACCATCCAGTGCCCTTGGCTGGGGGGGCACAGAGCCTTACATTCTCAAAGTGTGGCAGGAGGGCTCAGCCAGCTTCAGGGCAGTGACACTGGGTATCTTGAGGTCTTTGTCCTGGAGCATACCCCTGAGCACAGAGAGGGTCATCCAGACCATCTCTGCATCTGGATCTGCCAGCTGCTCCACCAGGTGTTGATACAGGCCGCGTATTCCTCCGGCCTGTGTGTGCAAGACCAGGCTGTGCTGTGAAGCCGTGACTGGCCACAGCACCAACAGCTGCAACAGCTGGGGCTGGCACTGGGGCAGCTGAAGCTGGAGGCAGGAGAGCTGGGAGCAGCTGCCTCTGCTGCCAAAGCCCAGCCAAGCCCAAAGGTCTGCCTTCCCCAGCCCCACGCTGCCAGCGTGGCTTCAGCCACTGCCCCCTTCTCACCAGCGAGGGCTCCTTGCTGAGCACCACGAGGCCTCTGAGCGCCAGGCGCAGCCTGTCCCTGCACTGGCTGGGCAGGTGCGGGATACCACCAACAGGGCACTGGGACCGTGTTTGCTCAGGTCCAGACACTCCAGGAGCTGAAAGGCACAGGAGGGCAGTGTCAGGGCAGCCTGGCGGGCAGGAGCCCAGAGCCATGCAGGGCTGGGCCCAGGCAGCAGCAGCAGCAGGCGGGCAGCGTCCCAGGCGGCTGCAGCTACCAGAGGCCAGAGAGCTGGGAGGCAGCTCAGCCAGGGCAGCGGGGCCATCAGGCTCACCTCCACAAAGAAGGCCAGGGCAGGCAGATGCCAGTGGGGCTGCTTCCCGATGAGCAGGCTGAGCAGGTGCGAGGCCATGAGGGGGGGACACAAGGGGGTCAAAGCACAGCGCATCTCCCTGGCAGGGGAAAAAAGGCACCAAGGGCCTGAGCCGGGCGGGCAAACCTCTCCCAGGCATGGTCTCACAGAGGTCCCATCTTTTCCCCAGCACTCTGCAGGGGACATGGGCCCCTTGGGAGGCGGCTGCTCCTGGGCATCCTCATCTCCCAGCCTCTTCCAGTCTGCTCGGCCCTCCCTCGGGGACAAGGCCCTCTCGCTTACAACCCCGGGGGACTGTGGGGCTCCCGGGCAGGGGGCACAAATGCTGGCGGTGGTGGTGAGGATTAGGGGATCTCACCTGGCCAGCAGACCCGCTGCATAGTGCTGGGTGTCGGCACAGAGCAGGGTGTCCCAGACCTGCTTGTGCTCCAGAGCCACCAGGTTGTTGTCAAAGCCCAGTCGGGAGAGCAGAGCCTTCATGGTCTGCACTGCAAACCTGTGTGCCGAGCAAAGGCCAGGTCACTCTGGGAGCACTGGCCCGGGCCACGAGGGCATGGGAAGGACAGGGCGACAGGCACCTGTTGGGCTCGCTGGGAAGGCCGTGTTCCTCCTGGCACGCTCTCCCCAGAAGCTCTGGCTCTCAACATCCTCTGGCATCTGCTCTGTGGTGGTGAAATTTGCAGGAGCAGAGCCACAAAGAGTTGGGGAGAATGGAGGAGAATGGCATAGTGCCACTCAGACATGGGGGCAATCCTCCACAGCACCAGAGTTGCCTGCAAGAGACAAAGCACACTGAGGCAGCGCTCAGTGCCAGGGTGTCCTTGAGGCAGGGCCCGAGGGGAGATGCAGGGGGAGCAGCCAGCCTGCTGCCCCTAGGCCAGCTTTCAGCCCAGGCAGGGAGCTGCAGGGTGGGAAGAGCATGGAGAGCTGCTGGAGAGGCAAACTGGAGGGCGAGCAAAGGCCAGCTCCAGAAACTCACAGCCAGGGCAAAGACGGCCTCGTTGTCCCCGCTGCAGAAGAAGCTGCTGTAAGGGGGCTGCTCCTCCATGGCAGAGAGCAGCGCTGGCAGCACCTCCTCGACGGCCACTTCTGAGGTGCCAATGGCTCTCCACATCAGCTCAGCGGCTCTGTGGGACCAGAGCTGTGCGTCAGCACCGTGCCCCGTGCGGCCGGGGGGGCCGGGTGACAGAGCCCCGGTGCCCTGAGGGGCAGGGAGGGAGCATGGCAGAGGCTCAGGAAACAGAGGGGCCCGAAGCTGCCACAGCTCTCCGCCTGTCTGGCAGAGCCCGCTGGACAGGCTGTACAGGGCAAGGGGCTCTATGGGCCAGTGAGCACTGGACTCTCGAGGCAGTTGTGCCCCGTACCTGTCACACGTTGGGGCACAGCACAGCAGGCTCATCACCACGGAGACCGGGTGTTCTTCAGTCAGGGCCACAATGGCCATTTGCAGCCCGGCGTCCACAGTGACACAGGACGCCAGTCTCTGAAGAATGCCCCTGACCGTGGCTAGCACCTGGAGGAGGCGGCATGGGGAAGACTTGGAGTGCTGTCCAAGGGAGCAACTTGCCCAGCTTCCCCAAAGAAGTGCTTGCCTTCCCCCCCACTGTGATGGCCTCAAAGGGCTGAGGGGGCCCAGCGGACATAGCTCTGAGGGGCCACGTGATCCTGGGAGGCCTTCAGCCCCTGGCCCCAGGTTGCTTACCTGCTGCAGAGAATAAAGCACCCTGCTGGAAAAACTCCAGAGCAGGTCTAGGAGTCCCAGTCAGTGTGGGCATGGCCTCGGTCTCTGGGATGCCCTGAGCCTGGGTGTCTGTGGTGGCCATGCCCTTAGTCGGGGGGCCATGTCAGCCTCTGCCCAGCCCTCATCTGTTTCCCAGTCTGAGCTTGCTGCCAGGTCAGAGGAGGCTGTGCTGGCAGCAGGCTCTGCCTGCAGCTCGCTGGGCCTGGGGTCGGGCTGGGCGTGTGCCCCGGGTGCTGGTGCCGCTGGTATTTCTGCGCCCAAGGCGCAGGAGCCTCCGCAGTGTCTGCAGCAGAAGGAAGGAAGGGGAAGAGAGGGACGTTCCATGGCCTGCTCCAAGCGCGGGGCTCGGCCGAGCAGTGCCAGCAGGCCTGGCCCAGGTGGGGACGGCCGCAGGTACCTGCGCTGCTCTGCGGAAGCGGCCACGGGTGGGCTCCTGCGCTTGAGTCCGGTCTTTGGCTGCATCTGGCAAAGAGCGAGCGCAACCAGAGCTGAGTGGCCGCGGCAGAGGCCGGACAACACAGCCCAGCCCTGCGCTTCCCAGGCAGGGACAGCTCCCGGGGTGCCCAGGGGACGGAGCACGGCCATCGGCAGGGGCAGCCCCGGCCCCTTTGCCATCCTGGGCCGTGTCTGTGGGCACATCCATAGAGATGGGATGGGATGGGATGGGATGGGATGGGATGGGATGGGATGGGATGGGATGGGATGGGATGGGATGGGATGGGATGGGATGGGATGGGATGGGATGGGATGGGATGGGATGGGATGGGATGGGATGGAGCCAGGCTGACTGCAGGCACCAGCCCTGCGGCCCAGCTCTGCCACTCACCGTCCTGTAGCGGCTGCAACTGCTCCGGCTCTGCAGGCTGCCGCGCTGTGGCAGCTGCAGGGCCTTTGCTTTTCTTGCCCTGAAGCCTCCTGAACAGGCTGAGCAGTCTGCCTGCCATCCCGCTGTCTGACCTTGAGGGGCCTTTCAGACAGATGCCCCCGTCAAAGGTCCGAGTCAGCGGGTGCTGCAGTCCTGCCTTGCAGGCACCTGCAACAGAGGGGCCTCAGGAAGATTACAGGACAGCAAGTCCTGCACTCTGTTCTCGAGGGCTCCTGCCACAATAACAGGAGACTCCTCGGGAACGATGGAGGTCACCAAGTCCCACGGCCTGGCCACGAGGGCACCGGCCGCAGGGATGGGAGATGCCTGAGAAAAGCTTTGAGTAATCAAAGTCCCGAGGTCTGGCCGTGAGGCCAGCCACAGGAGGAATGCCTCGGAAAAGCTCCGGGTCAGCAACCAACAAGCAGGCTGTGCGGGGGGCTCCTCACAGCACCGCTCTGTCCTGTCCTGTCCTGTCCCGTCGCATGCACCGAGCACACTGGCGTGGCTCTGGCGCCGCCAGCACCTATATCAGCGCGTGTCACAAAGGGCTGCTCTGACACCCCGTCCCACTCGCTCCCTCGGTGACCCTGCTCCAGTGTGTCACAAAGGGCCCTTGGACACGCTGCCACGTGCCCCGGGGCCTCCCCTCCCCACCCAAGGTGGCCCCGGTTGGACGGAGACCCTTGCCCCGAGGGCCTGACGCAGCGCCAGACACACCAAGCCTGGCCAAGTGCTCAGGGAAGGACACTCCACGGTGCCCGGCCCGCACAGCCCAGCTCGCTGCCGGTCCTGGAGCAGAGCAGCTTCCGGCAAGCAAGAGGCAAACGCATCTTGCCAAGAGTTAAAACACACCAGAGAGGGAAGATGCCATTAATGTGTGCATAAAGGCCTTTGAATTCACAGCTCTCTGAGAGATATTTGGGGCTCTCGGCTGCTGGACAGAGATGATCCCGCTCTGACCTGTGCTCAAAGGTGGGGAACACACCCTGCCGCTGGTGCTTGGCTTGGGGGCTCTGCAGGCCCAGGCAGATGCCAAAGCTGCTCTTCACAGCCTTCTCCTTCCCACCCCTCCTGCCAAGTGCGAGGGGGGGCCTCAAGGACGGAAAGGAGCACACAGGGAGCCAAAGGGAGACGGCTCACTACCTCACTGGGGGCTCCTGGGGAAGCATTTTGCTTGAGAAGCAAGCCCCTCTCTTCCAAAGGCATTTCCCCAAATGCCTGCCTTTCCCAGGGAACACCAACACACATTTAAGGTTTTGGAAAAGTTTTTGGAAAACTCCAAACTCTTTATTAAGGGAAGGGGCCCCCTAGAAGCAAAGCAACGGGGTGAGCAGGGAGACAAAAATAGCGGATGGGCAGGGTCTGAGAGCTGCAGGGAGGGAGCTGCCAACAGGGAGAGAGACGGCAGGAGCTCCTGGAGCTTCCCACAGGCTCAGCTCTGAGCAGCTAGAGCTGGGCCTGGAGCTCCAGCTGGTGCATCCTGCTCTGCAGCTGCTCCCATCTTCAATGGGAACTGGAGATGGCCGATGGATGCCACTACATCTGATCCAGCAGACGCAAGAAGTCCTGCAGATCTTCTTTGGAAGGTCAGCTGAACCAGGACGCTGATGCAGGGTGGGCTGTCATCTTCTCTTAGGGCTAGAAGAGCTGCAAGAGAGAGGAACAGAGCCACGGTCAGAGGCCAGATTGAGGCAATCCAAGGAAAACCTCCTGCCGGGGCCATCCCAGCCGGCTCTTGCCAGCTGCCCTTTTGGCACGGAAGGTGCTGGCTGGCACAGATGTCCCCCCAGGTTTTGCACCGCTTTTCAAACCTGGCAGAGCTGGGAGGTAAAAAGGGGATGGGCAGGGCCTCTGCAGGGAAGGGAAGGAGCTGCCCAGGGAGAGAGATGGCCCGCTCGTCCGCACAGGCTCAGCTGTGAGCAGCCAGAGCCAGCAGAGGCAGCTGGGCCCTTCCTCTGCAGGGTGGTCCCATCTTCGATGGGAACTGGAAATCATCGAAGGAGGGGCCCGGATCTGCTCCAGCTGACCCCGGCGGTTCCTCGAATTTCATTTGAATCCATGTGTTCTGCCCTGACTCACCCTGAGGGCTGAGCTGAGGAACTCCTCCTTCTGATTGAGGGACAAGCAGTCTGCCAGGGCCATCCCAGCCCTGGCAAGACAGAGCATGCCAGGCTGGCCCAGCCCCCCCGTGTCCCACAGCTGCCGGGCACGGCCCCCACGCGCCGCCAGACTCCCCCTCAGTGAGGACCTGGCCTCCTTCGCCCCATCATGAGCCCGCGCCCCCTGGCAAGACAGAGGGCTCCGGCCCCAGGCGGCACCTGCCCGCCGCACGCGCTGCCGCCCTGGGGGGCACGCCCTCCCCTCCCGGGAGGGCTGGCCGGGCCCCTGCCGCACGCTGCCGCCCGAGGGGCGGCTGGGGGGGCGGCGGCAGCGCCCAGGGCGGGCGGGCTGCAGCGGCCCGGGGCGGCTGTAGGTGGGGCAGCAGCCGGGGGGCGGGGGGGGCGCCGGGCTGCTGCCTCACCGATGAACCCGACGGCCGCCTGTCGCACGGGCCTCTGGGGGCTCTGCAGGCGCGGCAGCGCCCAGCGCAGGTGCTGGGCCGCTCGGCTCTCGTCCTGCAGCAGCTGCGGGGAGCGCCGGCAGGGAAGGCTCAGCGCGGGCTCTGCCCCTCGGCCCGGCGCTCCCTGCGCCCAGCAGCGGCCGAGCCGGGCCCGCACGGCCCGGGGCAGGGAGCGGCGTGGGGGGCGCAGGCTGGCGGGCCCGGCTGCGGCGCTGGGCAGGGGCACAGCTGCCAGCCCCCCGCACCGAGCACCTGGGGTAGGGGGGCTTCTCCAGCCTGCGGCTGGGGCTCCCGGGCTGTCCTTACCAGGCTCTCGGCGAACTGCATCCGGTGCCCCTTGATCAGCAGCTGCTCGAGGTCCCTCCTCCTCAGGAAGCGTGCCGCACGAAGCAAGGCTTCGCGAGAGGCCTGGAGAGCAGCAGAGCGCCGCAGGTGGCACCAGAGCCCAGGGGGCCCGGGGCCCGTGTCCCTGCGCCACGGCCAGGGGAGGCTGGAGCCCGCCAGGCGCCAGGGCAGGAGGCGGCCGAGAGCGCCCTGCCAGGCATGCGGCAGCATCATACAAAACCTCACCTTGGCCACCAGCAGGTTCTCATCGTGCCAGTGCAAGAAGAGAGGCAGCAGGCTCTGGCTCACGATTGTGGTGGGAGGATTTTCCCCTTCTTCCAGTACCAGGTCCATCACCCTCCAGAAGAGCTGAATGGAGAGCAGCTGCACGTGGCTCTTGTCCTGGAAGGACAGGAAAAGTCCTAAGCACCAACTACTCCAGGCCCACTGGGGCAAAGGCCCAAATCTCTACACACAGCGCACAAAGGTTGCAGGCAGCGTCCAGTGCCCTTGGCTGGGGGCACAGAGCCTTACGTTCTCAAAGTGGTGCAGGAGGGGCTCAGCCAGCTTCAGGGCAGTGACACTGGGTGGCTTGAGGTCTTTGTCCTGGAGCATACCCCTGAGCGCACAGAGGGTCATCCAGACCATCTCTGCATCTGGATCTGCCAGCTGCTCCACCAGGTGTTGATACAGGCCGCGTATTCCTCCGGCCTGTATGCAAGACAGGGCTGTGCTGTGAAGGCGTTCACGGCCACAGCACCAACAGCTGCAACAGCTGCTGGCACTGGGGCAGCTGAAGCGGGAGGCAGGAGAGCTGGGAGCAGCTGCCTGTGCTGCCAAAGGCCGGCCGAGCCCAGAGGTCTGCGCTGCCCAGCCCCACGCTGCCAGCGCGGCTTCAGCCACTGCCGCCTTCTCACCAGCGAGGGCTCCTTGCCGAGCACCACGAGGCCTCTGAGCGCCAGGCGCAGCCCGTCCCTGCACTGGCTGGGCAGGTGCCGGGATACGAGCCACAGGGCACGGGGACCGTGTTGCCTCAAGTCCAGGCACTCCAGGAGCTGAAAGGCACAGGAGGGCAGTGTCAGGGCAGCCGGCGGGCAGGAGCCCAGAGCCGCACAGGGCTGGGCCCAGGCAGCAGCAGCGGGCGGCGTCCCAGGCGGCTGCAGCTACGAGAGGCCCGAGAGCTGGGAGGCAGCTGAGCCAGGCAGCAGGGGCCGTCAGGCTCACCTCCAGCAAGAAGGCCAAGGCAGGCAGATGCCAGTGGGGCTGCTTCCCGATGAGCAGGCTGAGCAGGTGCGAGGCCATGAAGGGACACAAGGGTGTCAAGCCACGGCGCATCTCCCTGGCAGGGGAAAACGGCACCAAGGGCCTGAGCCTCCCGTGGCGGGGAAACCTCTCCCAGGAGTGACTCACAGAGGCATGATCTTTCCCCAGCACTCTGCAAGGGCACATGGGCCCCTTGGGAGGCGGCTGCTCCTGGGCATGCTCATCTCCCAAGCTCTTCCAGTGTGCTCGGCCCTCCCTCGGTGACAAGGCCCTCTCGCTTACAACCCCGGGAACTGTGTGGGGCTCCCCGGGCACAGGGCACAAATGCTGGCGCTGGTGGTGAGGATTAGGGGATCTCACCTGGCCAGCACACGCACTGCATAGTGCTGCGTGTCGGCACAGAGCAGCTTCTCCCAGACCTGCTTGTGCTCCAGAGCCACCAGCTTGTTGTCAAAGCCCAGTCTGGAGAGCAGAGCCTTCATGGTCTGCGCTGCAAACCTGCATGCCGAGCAAAGGCCAGGTCACGCTGGTAGCGCTGGCCCGGGCCACGAGGGCATGGGAAGGACAGGGCGACAGGCACCTGTTGGGCTCGCTGGGAAGGCCGTGTTCCTCCTGGCACGCTCCCCAGAAGCTCCGCGCCTCAACGTCCTCTGGCATCCGCTCTGTGGTGGTGACCATTTCCAGGAGCAGAGCCACAAAGAGTTGGGGCGCATGGAGGAGAATGGCATAGTGCCACTCAGACATGGGGGCAATCCTCCACAGCACCAGAGTTGCCTGCAAGAGACAAAGCACACTGAGGCAGCGCTCAGTGCCAGGGTGTCCTTGAGGCAGGGCCCGAGGGGAGATGCAGGGGGAGCAGCCAGCCTGCTGCCCCTAGGCCAGCTTTCAGGCCAGGCAGGGAGCTGCAGGGTGGGAAGAGCATGGAGAGCTGCTGGAGAGGCAAACTGGAGGGCGAGCAAAGGCCAGCTCCAGAAACTCACAGCCAGGGCAAAGACGGCCTCGTTGTCCCCGCTGCAGAAGAAGCTGCTGTAAGGGGGCTGCTCCTCCATGGCAGAGAGCAGCGCTGGCAGCACCTCCTCGACGGCCACTTCTGAGGTGCCAATGGCTCTCCACATCAGCGCTGCGGCTCTGTGGGAGCAGAGCTGTGCGTCAGCACCGTGCCCCGTGCGGCTGCGTGGGGCCGGGTGACAGAGCCCCGGTGCCCTGAGGGGCAGGGAGGGAGCATGGCAGAGGCTCAGGAAACAGAGGGGCCCGAAGCTGCCACAGCTCTCCGCCTGTCTGGCAGAGCCCGCTGGACAGGCTGTACAGGGCAAGGGGCTCTATGGGCCAGTGAGCACTGGACTCTCGAGGCAGTTGTGCCCCGTACCTGTCACACGTTGGGGCACAGCACAGCAGGCTCATCACCGTGAGACCGGGGTGTTCTTCAGTCAGGGCCAGAATTTCCATTTGCAGCCCGGCGTCCACGCTGACACAGGACGCCAGTCTCTGAAGAATGCCCCTGACCGTGGCTAGCACCTGGAGGCGGCGGCATGGGGAAGACTTGGAGTGCTGTCCAAGGGAGCAACTTCCCCAGCTTCCCCAAAGAAGTGCTTGCCTTCCGCCCCCACTGTGATGGCCTCAAAGGCTGAGGGGGCCCACCGGACGTAGCTTGAGGGGCCACGTGATCCTAGGAGGCCTCCAGCCCCGGCCCCAGGTTGCTTACCTGCCGCAGAGGAGGAGCACCCTGCTGGACAAACTCCGGAGCAGGTGCTGGAGTCCCAGTCAGTGTGGGCATGGCCTCGGTCTCTGGGATGCCCTGAGCCTGGGTGTCTGTGCTGGCCGTGCCCTTAGTCGGGGCCGTGTCAGCCTCTGCCCAGCCGTCCTCGTCTGTTTCCCAGTCTGAGCTTGCTGCCAGGTCAGAGGAGGCTGAGCTGGCAGCAGGCTCTGCCTGCAGCTCGCTGGGCCTGGAGTCGGGCTGGGCCGTGCCCTCGGCGCTGGTGCCGCCGGTATTTCTGCGCCCAAGGCGCAGGAGCCTCCGCAGTGTCTGCAGCAGAAGGAAGGGCGGGAAGAGAGGGACGTTCCATGGCCTGCTCTAAGCGCGGGGCTCGGCCGAGCAGTGCCAGCAGGCCCGGCCCAGGTGGGGACGGCCGCAGGTACCTGCGCTGCTCTGCGGAAGCGTCCACGGGTGGGCTCCTGCGCTTGAGTCCGGTCTTTGGCTGCATCTGGCAAAGAGCGAGCGCAACCAGAGCTGAGTGGCCGCGGCAGAGGCCGGACAACACAGCCCAGCCCTGCGCTTCCCAGGCAGGGACAGCTCCCTGGGTGCCCAGGGGACAGAGCACGGCCATCGGCGGGGGCAGCCCCGGCCCCTTTGCCATCCTGGGCCGTGTCTGTGGGCACGTCCATAGGGATGGGATGGGATGGGATGGGATGGGATGGGATGGGATGGGATGGGATGGGATGGGATGGGATGGGATGGGATGGGATGGGATGGGATGGGATGGGATGGGATGGGATGGGATGGGATGGGATGGGATGGAGCCAGGCTGACTGCCGGCACCAGCCCTGCGGCCCAGCTCTGCCACTCACCGTCCTGTAGCGGCTGCAACTGCTCCGGCTCTGCAGGCTGCTGCGCTGGGGCAGCTGCAGGGCCTTTGCTTTTCTTTCCCTGAAGCCTCCTGAACAGGCTGAGCAGTCTGCCTGCCATCCCGCTGTCTGACCTCGAGGGCAGCTTCGACACAGATGCCCCGTCAAAGGTCCGAGTCAGCGCGTGCCGCAGTCCTGCCTTGCAGGTACCTGCGACAGAGGGGCCTCAGGAAGATTACAGGACAGCAAGTCCTGCACTCTGTTCTCGAGGGCTCCTGCCACAATAACAGGAGACTCCTCGGGAACGATGGAGGTCGCCAAGTCCCACGGCCTGGCCACGAGGGCACCGGCCGCAGGGATGGGAGATGCCTGAGAAAAGCTTTGAGTAATCGAGTCCCGAGGTCTGGCCGTGAGGCCAGCCGCAGGAGGAATGCCTCGGGAAAGCTCCGGGTCAGCAACGAACGAGCCGGCTGTGCGGGGGCTCCTCACAGCACCGCTCTGTCCCGTCCTGTCCCGTCGCGTGCACCGAGCACTCTGGCGTGGCCGCAGCGCCGCCAGCACCTATATCAGCGCGTGTCACAAAGGGCTGCTCTGACACCCCGTCCCACTCGCTCCCTCGGTGACCCTGCTCCAGTGTGTCACAAAGGGCCCTTGGACACGCTGCCACGTGCCTCGGGGCCACCCCCTCCCCACCCAAGGTGGCCCCGGTTGGACGGAGTCCCTTGCCCCGAGTGTCTGACGCAGCCCCAGACACACCAAGCCTGGCCAAGTGCTCAGGGAAGGACACTCCACGGTGCCCGGCCCGCACAGCCCAGCTCGGCGCCGGCCCTGGAGCAGAGCAGCTTCCAACAAGCAAGAGGCAAACGCATCTTGCCAAGAGTTAAAACACACCAGAGAGGGAAGATGCCATTAATGTGTGCATAAAGGCCTTTGAATTCACAGCTCTCTGATAGATATTTGGGGCTCTCGGCTGCTGGACAGAGATGATCCCGCTCTGTCCTGTGCTCAAAGGTGGGGAACACAGCCTGCCGCTGGTGCTTGGTGGGGTCTCCGCAGGCCCAGGCAGATGCCAAAGCTGCTCTTCACAGCCTTCTCCCTTCCCACGCCCCTCCGCCAAGTGCGAGCGGCCTCGCCTCAAGGGCGGAAAGGAGCACAGGGAGCCAAAGGGAGACGGCTCACTACCTCACTGGGGGCTCCTGGGGAAGCATTTTGCTTGAGAAGCAAGCCCCTCTCTTCCAAAGGCATTTCCCCAAATGCCTGCCTTTCCCAGGGAACACCAACACACATTTAAGGTTTTGGAAAAGTTTTTGGAAAACTCCAAACTCTTTATTAAGGGAAAGCGAAGCAACGGGGTGAGCAGGGAGACAAAAATAGCCGATGGGCAGGGTCTGAGAGCTGCAGGGAGGGAGCTGCCAACAGGGAGAGAGACGGCAGGAGCTCCTGGAGCTTCCCACAGGCTCAGCTCTGAGCAGCTAGAGCTGGGCCTGGAGCTCCAGCTGGTGCATCCTGCTCTGCAGCTGCTCCCATCTTCAATGGGAACTGGAGATGGCCGATGGATGCCACTACATCTGATCCAGCAGACGCAAGAAGTCCTGCAGATCTTCTTTGGAAGGTCAGCTGAACCAGGACGCTGATGCAGGGTGGGCTGTCATCTTCTCTTAGGGCTAGAAGAGCTGCAAGAGAGAGGAACAGAGCCACGGTCAGAGGCCAGATTGAGGCAATCCAAGGAAAACCTCCTAAAACCCAGGGGCCATCCCCCCGGCTCTTGCCCACGCGGCTTTGGCTGGGAAGGTGCTGGCCAGCCAGATGCCCCCCCTGTCCGTGCACGGAACGCCCTGGCAGGGCCCTGCGTGTCCCCGGGCTCAGGTTTTGCCCCCCCGGAGACACGGGTAAAGTGAAAAACACAAACAGTTTATTAAGGGGCAAAGCAGAGCCCTCCGGGGATGGGCAGGGCCTGAGGGCAGGAGGCCATTGAGAGATGGCAGGGCCCTGGAGCTTGGCACAGGCTCAGCTGTGAGCAGCCCCGTGCTGGGAGCTGAAGCTGGGCCCTTCTGCTCTGCAGGTGGTCCCATCTTCTGCCCGAAGGACTCACCCTCCAGGAGCTGATGAGCTGGAGATCTTCCTCGAATTTCATTTGAATCCATGTGTTCATGCAGGATGGGGGCCAGCCCTGAAGAGCAAGACAGAGCACGGTCAGAGGCCAGATTGGCAAGGGCCCCAGCCAGGGCCATCCTAGCCGGGTCTTGCCATGGCCAGGAGGGAGCAGGAGACAAGGGCCAGCCAGAAGGTGCTGGCCGCAGATCCCCCCGTGTCCCTGAAAGCCCTGCCCGGGCAGGGGCTCCTCCTCAGTGAGGACCTGGAGCTCCTCCTTCCCATGAGCACTCCGCCACCCCTGGCAAGACAGAGCATGTGGCGGCCCCAGGCGGCACAGCTGCCCGACACGGGCGCTGGCAGCCCTGGGGCCGCACGCCCTCCCGGGGGGGGCTTGCCGGCCCCTGCCGCACGCCGCCCGAGGGCACGGGCGCGGGAGGGGGCGGCAGCGCCCAGGGCGGGCAGGGGGCAGGGCCTGGGGGCGGCCCTAAGGTGGGACAGCAGCCGCCCGGGGGCGGGGAGGGGCGCCGGGCTGCTGCCTCACCGATGAACCTGACGGCCGCCTGTCTGCCGGGCCTCTGTGGGCTCTGCAGGTGCGGCAGGGCCCAGCGCAGGTGTTCGCCGCTCGGGCTCGTCCTGCAGCAGCTGCGCGGGAGCGGGCAGGGAAGGCTCAGTGGGCTCTGCCCTCGGCCGGGCGCCCCTGCGCCCAGCAGCAGCGCCCGAGCCGGGCCCGCACGGCCCAGGGCAGGGGGGCGGCGGGGGGGCGCAGGCTGGCGGGCCTGGCTGCGGCGCTGGGCAGGGGCACAGCTGCCAGCCCCCCTGCACCGAGCACCTGGGGCAGGGGCTTTCTCCAGCCTGCGGCTGGGGCTCCCAGGCTGTCCTTACCAGGCTCTCGGCGAACTGCATCCGTGCCCCTTGATCAGCAGCTGCTCGAGGTCCCTCCTCCTCAGGAAGCGTGCCGCACGAAGCAGGGCTTCGCGAGAGGCCTGGAGAGCAGCAGAGAGCCGCAGGTGGTGGCCAGAGCCCAGGGGTGGGCCCGTGTCCCTGCGCCACGGCCAGGGGAGGCTGGAGCCCGCCAGGCGCCAGGGCAGGAGGCGGCCGAGAGCGCCCTGCCAGGCATGCGGCAGCATCATACAAAACCTCACCTTGGCCACCAGCAGGTTCTCATCGTGCCAGTGCAAGAAGAGAGGCAGCAGGCTCTGGCTCACGATTGTGGTGGGAGGATTTTCCCCTTCTTCCAGTACCAGGTCCATCACCCTCCAGAAGAGCTGAATGGAGAGCAGCTGCACGTGGCTCTTGTCCTGGAAGGACAGGAAAAAGTCCTAAGCACCAACTACTCCAGGCCCACTGGGGCAAAGGCCCAAATCTCTACACACAGGCACAAAGGTTGCAGGCAGGCATCCAGTGCCCTTGGCTGGGGGCACAGAGCCTTACATTCTCAAAGTGGTGCAGGAGGGCTCAGCCAGCTTCAGGGCAGTGACACTGGGTGGCTTGAGGTCTTTGTCCTGGAGCATACCCCTGAGCGCACAGAGGGTCATCCAGACCATCTCTGCATCTGGATCTGCCAGCTGCTCCACCAGGCGTTGATACAGGCCACGTATTCCTCTGGCCTGTATGCAAGACAGGGCTGCAACAGCTGCTGGCACTGGGGCAGCTGAAGCAGGAGGCAGGAGAGCTGGGAGCAGCTGCCTCTGCTGCCAAAGCCCAGCCAAGCCCAGAGGTCTGCGCTGCCCAGCCCCACGCTGCCAGCGTGGCTTCAGCCACTGCCCCCTTCTTACCAGCGAGGGCTCCTTGCCGAGCACCACGAGGCCTCTGAGCGCCAGGCGCAGCCCATCCCTGCACTGGCTGGGCAGGTGCCGGGATACGAGCCACAGGGCACTGGGACCGTGTTGGCTCAAGTCCAGGCACTCCAGGAGCTGAAAGGCACAGGAGGGCAGTGTCAGGGCAGCCGGCGGGCAGGAGCCCAGAGCCGCACAGGGCTGGGCCCAGGCAGCAGCAGCGGGCGGCGTCCCAGGCGGCTGCAGCTACGAGAGGCCCGAGAGCTGGGAGGCAGCTCAGCCAGGCAGCAGGGGCCGTCAGGCTCACCTCCAGCAAGAAGGCCAAGGCAGGCAGATGCCAGTGGGGCTGCTTCCCGATGAGCAGGCTGAGCAGGTGCGAGGCCATGAAGGGACACAAGGGTGTCAAGCCACGGCGCATCTCCCTGGCAGGGGAAAACGGCACCAAGGGCCTGAGCCTCCCGTGGCGGGGAAACCTCTCCCAGGAGTGACTCACAGAGGCATGATCTTTCCCCAGCACTCTGCAAGGGCACATGGGCCCCTTGGGAGGCGGCTGCTCCTGGGCATCCTCATCTCCCAAGCTCTTCCAGTGTGCTCGGCCCTCCCTCGGTGACAAGGCCCTCTCGCTTACAACCCCGGGAACTGTGTGGGGCTCCCCGGGCACAGGGCACAAATGCTGGCGCTGGTGGTGAGGATTAGGGGATCTCACCTGGCCAGCAGACCCACTGCATAGTGCTGCGTGTCGGCACAGAGCAGCTTGTCCCAGACCTGCTTGTGCTCCAGAGCCACCAGCTTGTTGTCAAAGCCCAGTCGGGAGAGCAGAGCCTTCATGGTCTGCGCTGCAAACCTGCATGCCGAGCAAAGGCCAGGTCACGCTGGTAGCGCTGGCCCGGGCCACGAGGGCATGGGAAGGACAGGGCGACAGGCACCTGTTGGGCTCGCTGGGAAGGCCGTGTTCCTCCTGGCACGCTCCCCAGAAGCTCTGGCGCCTCTCACGTCCTCTGGCATCCGCTCTGTGGTGGTGACCATTTGCAGGAGCAGAGCCACAAAGAGTTGGGGAGAATGAAGGAGGAGAATGGCATAGTGCCACTCAGACATGGGGGCAATCCTCCACAGCACCAGAGTTGCCTGCAAGAGACAAAGCACACTGAGGCAGCGCTCAGTGCCAGGGTGTCCTTGAGGCAGGGCCCGAGGGGGAGATGCAGGGGGGCAGCCAGCCTGCTGCCCCTAGGCCAGCTTTCAGGCCCAGGCAGGGAGCTGCAGGGTGGGAAGAGCATGGAGAGCTGCTGGAGAGGCAAACTGGAGGGGCGAGCAAAGGCCAGCTCCAGAAACTCACAGCCAGGGCAAAGACGGCCTCGTTGTCCCCGCTGCAGAAGAAGAAGCTGTGTGGGGGGGCTGCTCCTCCATGGCAGAGAGCAGCGCTGGAAGCACCTCCTCGGCGGCCACTTCCGAGGTGCCAATGGCTCTCCACATCAGCGCTGCGGCTCTGTGGGAGCAGAGCTGTGCGTCAGCACCGTGCCCCGTGCGGCTGCGTGGGGGGGGGCCGGGTGACAGAGCCCCGGTGCCCTGAGGGGCAGGGAGGGAGCATGGCAGAGGCTCAGGAAACAGAGGGGCCCGAGGCTGCCACAGCTCTCTGCCTGTCTGGCAGAGCCCGCTGGACAGGCTGTACAGGGCAAGGGGCCCTATGGGCCAGTGAGCACTGGACTCTTGAGGCAGTTGTGCCCCGTACCTGTCACACGTTGGGGCACAGCACAGCAGGCTCATCACCGTGAGACCGGGGTGTTCTTCAGTCAGGGCCACAATTTCCATTTGCAGCCCGGCGTCCACAGTGACACAGGACGTGAGTCTCTGAAGAATGCCCCTGACCGTGGCTAGCACCTGGGAAGGCGGCATGGGGAAGACTTGGAGTGCTGTCCAAGGGAGCAACTTGCCCAGCTTCCCCAAAGAAGTGCTTGCCTTCCCGCCCCCACTGTGATGGGGCTGAGGGGCCCAGCGGACATAGCTTGAGGGGCCACGTGATCCTGGGAGGCCTTCAGCCCCTGGCCCCAGGTTGCTGCTGCAGAGGAATAAACCCTGCTGGAAAAACTCCAGAGCAGGTCTAGGAGTCCCAGTCAGTGTGGGCATGGCCTCGGTCTCTGGGATGCCCTGAGCCTGGGTGTCTGTGGTGGCCATGCCCTTAGTCGGGGCCATGTCAGCCTCTGCCCAGCCCTCATCTGTTTCCCAGTCAGAGCTTGCTGCCAGGTCAGAGGAGGCTGAGCTGGCAGCAGGCTCTGCCTGCAGCTCGCTGGGCCTGGGGTCGGGCTGGGCCGTGCCCCTCGGGTGCTGGTGCCGCCGGTATTTCTGCGCCCAAGGCGCAGGAGCCTCCGCAGTGTCTGCAGCAGAAGGAAGGGCGGGAAGAGAGGGACGTTCCATGGCCTGCTCCAAGCGCGGGGCTCGGCCGAGCAGTGCCAGCAGGCCTGGCCCAGGTGGGGATGGCGGCAGGTACCTGCGCTGCTGCTCGGTGGAAGCGGCCACGGGTGGGCTCCTGCGCTTGAGTCCGGGTCTTTGGCTGCATCTGGCAAAGAGCGAGCGCAACCAGAGCTGAGTGGCCGCGGCAGAGGCCGGACAACACAGCCCAGCCCTGCGCTTCCCAGGCAGGGACAGCTCCCGGGGTGCCCAGGGGACGGAGCACGGCCATCGGCAGGGGCAGCCCCGGCCCCTTTGCCATCCTGGGCCGTGTCTGTGGGCACATCCATAGGGATGGGATGGGATGGGATGGGATGGGATGGGATGGGATGGGATGGGATGGGATGGGATGGGATGGGATGGGATGGGATGGGATGGGATGGGATGGGATGGGGGATGGGATGGGATGGGATGGGATGGAGCCAGGCTGACTGCAGGCACCAGCCCTGCTGAGGCCCAGCTCTGCCACTCACCATCCTCAGCGGCTGCAACTGCTCCGGCTCTGCAGGCTGCTGCGCTGGGGCAGCTGCAGGGCCTTTGCTTTTCTTGCCCTGAAGGCCCCTGAACAGGCTGAGCAGTCTGCCTGCCATCCCGCTGTCTGACCTTGAGGGCACCTTTCAGACAGATGCCCCGGCAAAGACCCGAGTCAGCGGGTGCTGCAGTCCTGCCTTGCAGGCACCTGCAACAGAGGGGCCTCAGGAAGATTACAGGACAGCAAGTCCTGCACTCTGTTCTCGAGGGCCTCCTGCCACAATGACAGGAGACTCCTGGTGAATGATGGAGGTCACCAAGTCCCACAGCCTGGCCACGAGGGCACCGGCCGCAGGGATGGGAGATGCCTGAGAAAAGCTTGAGTCACCAAGTCCCGAGGTCTGGCTGTGAGGCCAGCCACAGGAGGAATGCCTCGGGAAAGCTCCGGGTCAGGAACCAACAAGCAGGCTGTGCGGGGCTCCTCACAGCACCGCTCTGTCTCTGTCCACCTCCTGTCCCGTCGCATGCACCGAGCACACTGATGTGGGCTCTGGCGCCGCCAGCACCTATGTCAGTGCGTGTCACAAAAGGGCTGCTCTGACACGCTGTCCCTTTCGGTTCCAAACAGAACCTGCTGCAGTGTGTCACAAAGGGACACTGCTGCCACGTGCCCGGGGCCACCCCTCCCACCCAAGGTGCCCCTGGTTGGAAGGAATCCATTGCCCCGAGTGTCAAACACAGCCCCAGACACACCAAGCCCCCCAAGTGCTCGGGGAAGGACACTCCACGGTGCCCAGCCCCACAGCCCAGCTCGGCTGCCGGCCCTGGAGCAGAGCAGCTTCCAGCAGCAAGCAAGAGGCAAACGCATCTTGCCAAGAGTTCAAACACAGCAGATAGGGAAGATGGCATTAATGTGTGCATAAAGGCCTTTGAATTCACAGCTCTCTGAGAGGCATTTGGGGCTCTCGGCTGCTGGACAGAGATGATCCCCTCTGTCCTGTGCTCAAAGGGGGGAACACACCCTGCCGCTGGTGCTTGGCTTGGGCTCTGCAGGCCCAGGCAGATTTTGCAGCCGTGCCCCAGAGGGACGGGAAGGGTCCCATCAGTGCAACATCAGAGGAAAAGGAACTGAAAAGCAGAAGACTAAAAAGCAAAATACTTTTCTTTCTGTACCAAGAGAAAAAAAATATCAGGTGAAACAAATATTCATGTAATATTTTTAGTTTTTAATAATATTTTACTAATGATATTACTGTGTGGTGAGTTTACCACTTTTTTTGTGATTTTCAACCTAGTCTTGTTTAGTGTGCAAAAAATTGTGCATTTAGCAGTTTAACTTTTGAAGTTAAATTACTAGAGAGTTCCTGCTGGGACTGTTCCAGATCTGCTTTTGCAGAGTTTATATAGTTTGTTTGGACCATTTTTGCCAGCATAACAATGAAACAGCAACATAAACAAATATGTTATGTAGCGAAAATTGACTTTTTTTTTTTTTCAGTTTTCTCCATATATTTAAATCTACTCAAATACAGCACTGAAGCTAAGAAACGTTTTCTATTGTATCTCTGGAAGAGTTTAGACTGCTAAAAATATTGGCAGAAGAAAAAATGCATTTTAATAGTGTACATTTAATAACACTGTTTTTCTTCAGGATCAACCAGAAGGAATTAATATCCTGCAGTAAATTCTTCTACTACATAGGAAGAAAAAGTTGAGAAGTTAAGCTGCACAGTAAGCAAAGATGAGATAATCAGAGAATGAGGCTACCTAGCAGTCCCAGCAGGGTATAGAGCCAAGATGGTCTTTCCATATCATCGTAGGTGTAAATCAACATTCTTGGCAGATTCACACAGGCAGTGAAGTAACAGAGATGTAAAGAAAATGTAAGAGGTGTTTCATCCCTTGTGGTATATGATAATAAACAAGCTTATAGAGCTTGGGGAAGACAGTGGAATGTGGGGTTGTTTGAAATTATTATCCTCCCAAGTAATTATTAGGCATGCTGGAGCCCAGCTTTTTTGGGGATGGCTGAACACTTGCCTGTCCATGGGAATAGGTGAATAGATTCCTTGGCTGGCATTGCTTGCATTGCACAGCTTTTGCTTTACCTATAAATCATCTTTATATCAACCCACGAGTTTTCTCAGTTTTACCTTTCCAAATCTCTCTCCCATATATATGTGGTAGGGAGTGAGCAAGCATCTGGGTGGGACTTAGTTGCTGGTTGGAGCACCAGTTTAACCCCAACTACTTTCAGAAGATCTGTCCTTGTGGGTTAGGAGGGCTTGATGAGATTCACCTTTCAAGAAATTGATCAGGAAGCTCTTAGCAGAACATTATGACTGCAATAATAGGGGAGCACTCAATAATACATCATGTTCTTACTGCAAAAACATTTTTCTGCTGGTATAAAGTTTCATGTTGCCATTTTGAAACGTTTCCCAGAAATTCTGCAAAATGAAACCTTTCAAAATTAATTTTAGACTTAAAGTTCAAAAGATTGTTTCAACTTGATAGTAACAAAAATTGCTTACTGGCCAAACATTCTCCTAGTAATTTTATTTTTGAAGAAATTAGAATTTCTGTGTTTAAACAAAACTAGATGCTTAAATCATAGGAAATTGAAATAGAAATTTTTGCCTACCTCTATTTAAACTAATGTTCTTTGTAGGATGAATGCTGATGTATGCTTTGCAGAAATCTTAAAGGTCTGTCCTTAAAAGTATGTCAACCAAAATGTGTTCTGACAGGATTAGTAGCTATGCACACTCACTTGAAACAGTAAATTAAATTCTAGTTAGCTCTAATCCCATTTGACATTACTTAGGGGGAAGAAGGCAGAATGTGAAACATAAAGGCTAAAATCTGTATAAGAAAAAAAAAAAGCTCTGCCTATTTTTTTTTGTCTCAGTGTTTTCTGATAGTTTGGTTTTTGTGGTGTTCCTTTGTTTCACTTTTTTAAAAAAATAATCTTCAATGCAGGGAAAACATTACTATTGAAAAACATGTAACTGTATAGCACATGTTCAGGAAACTCAAATATAGTCTAAACAACCAAAAGACCATAATGAACATACTTTGATTTTGCAAAAAATTACGACTCTCAGAAGTGATGATCTGAATTATTGTAAATCTTAGAAGTAGAAGGTATATGACTGTAACTTGGCTGTGTTCAGATAATTCAGTTAGATATAAATTCAGATTTACAAACTAGCATATGCTATTTGCTTAAACAGTGTGTGTGAAAATAGCTTCTGAAAAATAGGTCCATACTGAAGCTGAAAGCTGACAACAAGTAATACTTAACTGATCCCAGCTATGCTCTTAATTGTTCTTACACACTTTTTGCATCATTTTTCCAGAATTTCAGTGCAATAAGTGGTTTCTTCCAAGAAAGTATATCCAGTAGTAAAAATCAACCAAGACATAATGTGCAGAGTTTGATCTAAAGATGAACTGTCAAAAAAGCAAGTCCATGTTGAAGGTTTTGCCTGTCCATACTACAAACACTATTGTTGGAAAATTCAGTAGTAATTGGATAAAATTTCATGTTTATAAAAGTAAAATTATGGGCCATTTTATAAGCACATTGTGCAATGTGATTTAATGGGTGCAAAGCATGAAATTAATTGCTCAAAATCAGGAGTTCCAAGATGCTGAAGAGGAAGACAGATAACAGTTAATAAGAGGTTGTGCCAGCCACAGAGACTACCACAAAAGAAACATGATCATATCAAAGGTCAAATCTTTATACCCACCCAAATGAGTGCATTCCACAGGTGGATATACTCCACATGGATACATTGCTGTATCACAATAGCCATAAATATCAGTTAGATCACTTAGATTGCCTTGGCTGAAAGAACGATGCCTTGTGACAGAAAGCCATTAACCAAAGTGTCACAGATTTGCATACTTTGCTCTCCAGGTACCCTACTGCTACACCTAGGTAATTAAGCCCTGTGGTTTTAACCTCAGTCTATAGATCCTTGCAAGTTACGTCACAGTTTTGAAAAGAGTCAAGAAAAGCAATCACCAGTGTATGAAATCTTCTCAGAAGCCAACAAACACACAAATCTCAAGAAAAGCAAGTAGAAAAATGATGTACAAGATCTAGCCATTGTGGTAAATAGGTATGATTCGTGCTGATAAAATGGAAACAGTAATTGATACCTACCATTTAATAACATTTAATAATTAATATTTGGGAGAAATAAAAATAGTTAAAAGTTGTAATGCCAAAAGAAAAGAGGGAGAGAGGAGGGGCTCCACCCCCCCCTTCTGCAGATGTTTACAAGGACAAGATCTACCATATAATAATAATTGGGAATAATAAAAATAGAATGCCAAAGGAAGAGGGAGAGAGGAGGTGTTCCATCTTTCCCCCCCCCAAGCAAATGTTTCCAAGGCCTACAGGAAAGGCCGGGGAAGCAGATGCTAAAAATGAACAAGATCCTGGTTGGCTCCCAGGAAAATGTTAATTATAAGGGATTTATTGTTTTTATACATAGATGTACTGATATGTATTCTTGGCTTATATAATATTGGCTTGGTGCGCATGTGTAACCCAAAGGTGAATCAAAGGACAAAGAGGAAGACTGCAATTCTTCATCAATTAAGACCCCCAAAAACCTGTGCGACCACCGAACTGAGTGGTGGCGCATGCGCAATAAAGGTGTTCATGAGGGCGGAGATAGGTAGATGACGAACCGGAACTGGAGAATATGGTATTAACACATGGTATATAAGGGGGTAATTTTCACTTGGCAAGCTCGTACGTGAGGTGGCACGGGTCCAAGAAGCCCTGCACTCCGTACCCCACGGGTTTTTTTGCTTATGTGTTATTATTAGAACCAAATTATCCCTTATTTATATATTTTCTAAACTATTCAATTAAAATTGCTGCTATCTCAAATATTGTTTGGGGTTTTTTTGAGGGGATAATTGGGCAAACATAACAATTTTGGTGCCGAAACGCGGGACCCTCTTAACCCCAGGGAGGTGGATAGCTTCTGGGAAGGAGCTCCCCACCAGACTTTTAAGTGGTCCCAAAGCTAGACCACTCTCCCTTGGGAAAAGAGAGTCTTTATTACAATAACGCATAAGCAAATTAGTTATTGAAAGCGCGCAGAAGAAGCTCCCATTGGTGCCGGCTTACAGGAAGGAGAGAGTACCCATATAAAACTGCTTTGTGCACAAAGACCCTCGTGAGAAAAGGAGGCTGTGAGTACCACGGGGTTTTGGGTCTGAGGGGCAGCTGTGTGCACGTGTGAGTGTGTGTGGAGTGTCTGAGACAGGTGCCGGGACAGTCCTGGACACCCGACGTGAGAGGGACCTCCCAGTACCGCATTTTCGTGTCCTCCGAGAGGAGGCCAGCCACGAAAGGAAGGAAGTGAAAGAAAAGTGAATGAGTGGGGACCCCGGGAGGTTTAACCCAGGAGGGAGGAGGGGGTCCCTAGTCCAGGCACCTGTGGGAAGGTCCTTGGGCAGGAGAGTGATTGAATAGGTTCAATTGCCTTGGAGGGCTGGTAGCAGGCATTTTAGTATGTGAATAGATGGTGAGAGGACAGGGCTAAAGATTGAGAAAGAGGGAGAGATAGGAGCAGGAACAAATAGATTGCAGAGGGAGAAGTAGGAGTGGAACAAGTAGATTGAAAAGGCAGCGTGACAGAGTAGTAAGTGAGAAAGTACATCAGGAAAATATAACTATAATCTTAGTAATTTTTGTATTTTAATTTTAAAGTAAAATGCATAATATTTTTTATGTTTTGGGATGTCAGTCCCAAATGGGCAATGTCAGACGTGGTGAGGCTGAGTGGAAGGCTGTCCAAACAGGCTCAGCCTGCAAGGGGCTCATTCTTCTCTGTGCCTAGACCTCCTAAGGAGACATTCAGTATCAAGATCACTTGGGAAAGGCTTTTATCAGCTCCTCTCTGAACTGAAAAGTAAGAGAATATTTCTTTGGCTAAAACCAAAAATCATGATGTGCACTTTGAAATCTTCCTCCTGAAGAGAACTCCAAACTGACTCCAATCACTGCACAAGCCCCAGTGACTCAAAGACAATGGAAGGGAGACAAAGAGCTCCTGAGGGCTTTCTGTATTTTGATGATTCCTCACAGTGGATTTGGGGCTGGGTCCAGGACCCTCAGGCACTGAGAGAAGGCTCAAGAAGCTGCTTAAGGAGTCACAAGCAAAACTCCAAGTCCCTTGGAGCATCACTGGGCCCCTCTGAGGGCAGGGAGTGCCAAAGGCTCCCCAGGGACTGCTGAGAGTAGATCCTTGAGGCCAGGATTGCAGGGAGCCAAAGGCTCTGAGCAGTGCTCTGAGCAATGCTGAGCAAGGCCTGGGCTGGCTGGGGGAAGCAGAAAGGCCAAGCCCTGAGCCCAGCCTGGGACAGCAGGGCCTGTCCCTCACGGGTGGCTCGGGGCTGTTTGTGGGGCGCTGGGATGTGAGGGGCAGCAAGGACAAATGTCATAAACCTGTGTGACACTGCAGATCCTCATGGAAACAAGGGGCCAGTGGGACACTGTGGGAAGTTGTGGAACCAAGGGGATCATTGTGGCACTGTTGGGCCCATGGAACCAATTGGCCAATGTGACACTGTGGGGCCTCATGGAAACAAGAGGCCATTGTGAGCCTGAAGGGCTGGAACACCCCAGAACACTGAAATGCTGGGGGTAACCAAAGGTTCCTTTCCTTGAGTTTGGTGCACAGGAGAAACACCAACCAGATATTGTCAACATGTAAAGAAGATATTGTCAAGATGCAAAAAATATTCATGGTAGGAAGGGACCGACAAGGATCATCAAGTCCAGCTCTTAAGTGAATGGCCCTAACAGGGATTGAATCCACAACCTCAGTGATACCAGCATCATGCTCTAACCAACTGAGCTAAGAGGTCAAAATGACACAAAATTATACTGGCAAAATATAGACAGTCAAGGAACTTTGTCAAAGGGTTTAATACAGCTTCCACTTTAACATAAGCCTCTTATGATAGCATTAACTTCATTAATTTAGACCATTTAAACTAAAAACCTTTAACCCTTAAGATGTTAAGTTACCCAAAATATTCTAGGTGAATAGGATTAGAAGGAGAAGAAATAGAGAGCATCAGAAAGACAGATGATCTATAGAAAGACACACACATATAGGTACCAACTGCTCAGCTTCCTGCAACACCAACAGAAGACCCCCAGGAAAAGGCAGGATCCAAACCACGGGCTGGCCTCGTGCTCTGGCTTTTAACTCCCTGGACATTCATGGCCCCACCCCTGGGGCAGGAATGCCAGGTGCATGTCCAATCAGAGTCAGGGTAGGCACCAGCTGCTAGTGTGTGATTGATTGACAGCTCCACCAATCAGAGCTGGGTTATTGCTGCTCCTGCTGTGTGATTGATTGACAGCTCTGCCAGGCCAGGGCTGGGGGTGGGGCTCTGTCCCACCACAAACCAAGGCCTGACCCAGCCCTGGCCCCACATGGGCATTCCAAGCATCCCAAGGTGTCTCGGGACATGGATCTCATCCAGCCTCTGACAGCAACCACAGTGACACTACGGAACATCATGGAACCATGGGTCAGTTGTGACAATGGAGATCCAAGGAAACTGTGGTGAGACTGTGGAATACAGGAATCATGGAATCAAGGAGACCTTTATGCAAATCATGGGCCCTATGGAAGCAAGGGTCAAAAATCAAACTGTGGTTTGATTGTGATTGATTTAAAATAGAAACAAGGAGCCATTGTTTCACAGCGGGGCTGCGTGGGGCCAATGGACCCTTGTGACTCTGTTGGGGCTCATGAAATCAAGAAGTCATTGTGACAGTGTTAGGACCCATGAAGTCAATGGAACATGGAACAGGTCTGCCTGGTTTGGCCTCCTGGGGGCTGTCTGACAGGTCCCACTGAATTTGACATGTCAAGGGCTACTTCCCATCTGATCATGAAGCACAGGGGCTCTGTGCTTTTATTCCTATGGGAAAGAACTGTGTTTCTTGTCTAGGCCCCCATGGCCAAAACTGGGATTCTGTGTCTAAAATTCTCTATATCCAAGGGTTACTCCCAGACAAAATCTGCCTGTACAATCAAGTCTAGCTAGACTTGGCCTCTGGTGACTGCCTCTCATCTGCCCCTGCACCACTGGATCTTGGTTGTTTCCTTCCTAAGGAGACCATTGTGACACTGCGGGGTGTTGTGGAGCCAAAGAGCATTGTTACACTGTAGGAACTTGTGGAACCAAGGGGATAATTGTGACACTGTGAGTACCATGGGTCCAAGGGGCCATTGGGACACTGTGGAGTCTTGAGGAACCATGGAGACCATTTGGACACTTTGGGGCCTTGTGAAATGCAGGGCATCATAGTGACACTGCACAGTACCATGTATCCAAGGGGCCAGTGTGACACTGTGGAGCCTCATGGAACCAAGGACATCACAGTGTCTCTGTTGGGCCACATGGTCCCAAGGGGCCAGTGTGAAGCTATGGGGCTTTGTGGAACCAAGGGGCCATTGCTGCATTTCAGGGCCTTGTGGAGCCAAAGCGCCGTTGTGATCCTGCAGGGCACTGTGGATCCATGGAGAGCATTGTGGCATTGCAAAGCCCCATGGAATCGTGGAGAGTATTGTGACACTGTGGGGCCCCATGGAACCAAAGGAACATTTTGACCCTGCAGGTCCTCACATAGAGAAGGGGTCATTGTGACACTATGGGAACTTTTGGAAACAAGGGAATCATTGTTGCACTACTGGGCCCCAATGGATCCAAAGGGCCATGGTGACACAGGGGGGTTTTATGGAACCCAAAGGCCATTAGGACACTTTGGGCCCTTGTGGAACCATGGAGACCATTAAGATCCTTAAGGACATGTGTAACCAAGGGGCCATTATGACACCAGAGGGCATCATGGATGCAAGGATCCATTGTGACACTGCATGGCCCTATGGAACTAAGGGAACACGAAATAGGTATGGCTGCCTTGGCCTCCCAGGGGTCACGTGACAGGTCTGGGTGACCTTGGAAAGTGGAAGGCCACTCCCATCTGCCCCTGAAACACTGGGTCTCTGGCCTTTCCTTTGTATGGAAAAGTACTATCAGTCTTTTCCAGGTATCCATGGCAAAAATTTGGATTCTACCTCCAAATTTCTGTATATCCAAGGATTGCTGCCAGACAAAAGCTGCCAGGACAGACAGGTCTGGTGTCTTTAACTCCTGAGTGCTAGAACTCACCTGTTTTCCAAGCACTGGAAAGGGCTCTGTGCTTTGCTTTGTATGGAAAAAATCATCCTTTTGCAGGCAAAAATGTCTGAAATTGGATAACACATTCATAATTATGAATATCCAAAGGTTGCTCCAAGCAAACCTGCCAGGACAGACAGGTCAGGCTTGCCTTGACCTCTGCTGGCTGCTTTTCATCAGCCCCTGAAACATGGGGGCTCCGTAGTTTCCTTCCTATGGAGACCAATGTGACATTGGGAGCCTTGTAAAATGAAGGGGCCATTGTGACACTGCAGAGCACCATGGATCCAAGGGACCATTGTGACACTGTGGAGCCTCGTGGAACCAAGGACATCATTGTAGCTCTGTTGGGCTGCATGGTCCCAAGGGGCCAGTGCAAAGCAGTGGTGTGGTAGTTAGCCCAGCTGTATCTTAGAGTCAGCCAGATTTTACCCCAAAAGAATTGGGCCTGAGTTTCAAGCCCTGGGAATCATTTGTTTAACTTAGGGTGAGCATGAGGGATCCACCATAGGCCTTTAGTGTTGTTATTCTAAGTTGTCCAAGTTCTCCTCCCCTATTGGTTTATTGGTTTCTTGTTTCTTCTATAGGGTCATTGTTCTAGCGTGTTCTACACCTAAGTGTCTATGTTGTTGCTTCCCCTTTGTCTCGGGTCTTTGGATCCTGCCCCTCCTACTGTTCTTGTCTTCTCCATGTTAATTGTTTTTCACCCTGTTATTAAAGTTCCGTTTAAAAAACTCCATTGATCCTGCTCCTTTTCATTTTTGTCACCCTCGCCCTGAAGTCAGGGAACCAGAGAGGTTTGTCACAGCCACCTTCATTGTGACATTTGGCACCCAAACAGGGACCCTGACATTCAGGGCTCCCTGTGTCAGTCACATCAGCTGGGGTTAGCTGATGGATAGGCCAGTGCTCCCTGGGATTTTGGATTGTGCCGGGCCCAGCAGATTCATCGTTGCTTCAAGGGACCTTGCCCAGGATAGGCAGGGACAACAACAGTTTCACCTGCATAGGATTGCAGGTGGGTTTGGGGAAATGCAAGACATTTATTGCCCATTTTGCCACTGTGTTTTTACAATATGCACCCACATCCTATAATTGATTTGGGGTGTTCCGGTGGCTCCTCCCCATAAGGCAGAGACAGAGAAAGATGGGCAGCCAGATGTCCAAAGTGGAAAGGAACATATATGGATGCTTTAATCCCCACTGATCATGACATAATATTTTCAAAGAACAAATTAAAATCAATCATGAGGTGGATCATTAAAAATTTTCCAGATGCCTCTGCTGACAAAATCCATACCACTGATGTTTGGGACTCAGTGGGAGTTAAATTGTGCAAGCTTTCGATCACAAGGGACCCCATTGCACCTCGCATGCTCCCCATCTTCCACACCATCCTTGAGACCCTTCACCAGCAAGCAGTGTTTTGAAAACTCAATCCATTGGTCACTCCTAACTCGGGACCTCCTCTAAAACCTGCCTTTCTCAGACCTTCCACGATGGTCCAAGTTGGCAATGGCCACTCAGTCTTGGAGCATCATGCCCTGGAGACTCAAGACGGAAGGAGCTTGAATGTGGCTCAGGAGCCCAAACATCCTCCCTCCATCTTGGCTCCTCCACTTCCTGCTACCACAACCTTCTCTTCCACCCTGAACGAGCCTTCAGACTCCACCCCCATAACTGCGGGTCATGCCCCACTGTCAAGCATTCCACCTCCACCCTGGGCCATCCCTCCAGAACTCCACTCCGGAAGTCCGCCATCCTAAATCAAGGCCCTTCCTTCCAAACACCTGACAAAATGGCAGTGCCCTTTGCCTCACCCTCTGGCAACAATATAACCCCATGGTCAAAGATACTAAGCCCAACTGCCACACTATTTCTAATCCAAATATTTCTCCTCCAAGTTATTCTTCCTCCCCAGAAAACAGTTTGGATTCTCCAGAGCCACCTCACCCCTCAACCCCAGAAGATCCCTATGAAAGGATCTGGAAAGAAGCAGTTAAAGAAGGAGACTGGCAAATAGTCTCGAAACTCTTCATTGCCCCCATATGTTATGAAAGAAGGGGCAGAATCCCAGGTATCAGCCATTGGTTTATGGGGAAATCAAGGATCTGTGTAGGGAAGCTAAAGACCATAGGAAGCACTTACCTTGTTTTAGTGGCCTAATGAGGGCGATGTTTACCGCACATGTCTTAACCCCCTATGATTTAAAATATATTATGACCATGTGGTTGTTACCTACAGAATACACCCTGTGGGATGGGGAATGGAAGGGTTTACTAAATCAATTAATAGCGGACTATGCTAATAATGAGGCAAGGGCAGAATTGACAATCAGCCATCGAGCTGGAGAAGGAAAACACAGCCTACCAGATGATCAAGCAGCAGGTATCCCCAGAGAAGTATTGGATGGTATCAAAGAGATGGCTTTGAAAGCTTTAATCCAGGTATCGGATGGTAGCCCCCCAGTTTGGATTACCTTGGGTGGCTGCAGCTAAAGCTTTAGGACAATTAGACCATCTTGGGTGCCTGTTAAGTAAGCAAACCAGTGCTACCTCCCTCACATTGAGTGGCCTGCTCTCAGACATAGAGACCATCAGACATGCCACCTTGCAGAACAGCGATAGAGTTTTTACTCTGGGCACATGGGCATGGCAGTGTAGACTCTGAGGGCATGTGTTGCATGAACCTCTCCAGCCACAGCGAGTCAATCCACAAGATCATTCAGGTACTGAAGGAAGGGTTCAAGAAGCTTCAAGTGGAAAACAAAGACTGGTTCAATAGACTCTTCCAATCCAAGGGACTAAAGCATTGGATGAGGTCTAGCTAAACCAGGACTATTAATTCTCTTAGTGGTTGTTGTTGTATTGTTAATTGTCCCATGTTTGTTTGGATACTTTTAGAAAGTCTTAAAAAATTCTTTCAGTTCCATCGTTGTTGTAAAACAGAACAGGGGAAAATACCCAACACAGGCTCCTCATGGACACCTTGGAGGAGAGAATTGGAGGCCAGGATGGCACAAAAACCTCTCAGAGACTCAGTGTGGGAAGGAAAATCCTTAAAAGTACCTAAAAGAATTCTTAAATCCATAAAATACCTTAAAAACCTTGAGTATCTCAAGGTATTAATGAGCCCCACTGAGTGTCAGTACAAAACTCTCAAGGGACTCATTAAAGAGATAATTGGGGCCATGATTGCACAAACCTCTCACAGAGTCTGTATAAAAATTGAAACACCAGGTACCTTAAAATAACTGAAGTACCCTGCAGTATTAATGAGTCTCACTGAGTGTTGTTACTGACAAAGCCTCTCCAGGACTAATTACAGCAGATAATTGGGGCCATGATTGCACAAGACTCTCAGAACTCCAAGGCAAAAGCCAAACCCAAAGTCCTTTGAAAAACCTGCAGTCCCTGCAGGGGAGCATGAAGGAGCCCCCAGGGCCATTCCTGAGCAAGGCTCCCCAGGGACTCCTTCCAGCAGATCCTTGAGGCCACTGGGATGTGGGCAGGGGGGGGATGCTGAGGGCAGGACAGGGCTGACAGTGCCCAGCCTGGCTGGGGCTGTGCCAGGAGGCCCCAGGGCCTCAGGACAAGGTGTCTCCTCCCAGCCCTTGGTGGCACAGACCCTGCTGTGCCCCAGGGCACCAAGACTTGGCTTCTCTTTGTCCCCCCACCTGTCATCACTGCCTCCAGTTCTCTGCTCTGCCTGGGGCCTGGGGACACTTTCTCAGTCATGTTCCTCAGTGGGACCCATTAAAAGTCCAAGAAACTTTGGAGTTGGATTCTGACTTGGAGTTCTGGAGAGGTTTCTTCAGCTCCCTCTCAGGGACTGATGTGCAGGGCCTGAGCACAAAGCCCCAGAGGCTCATTAAAGTCCTTGTGCTGTGTCTGTGCTGCTGAGCTGGGCTGGGCTCCTGGCACAGAGGCAGCTCCTGGTAACCAAGAAGAGCTTCAAAAGCACATTTCTCTTGATGAGCAGCTCTTCTGCCAGCCCAGCAGGGCTGGGGCACTGCCTGCAGCCAGCCCGGGCACAGCACAGAGGCACAGAGGGTTTCAATCAGTCAGGGCTGGGAAGGGGCTGAGAAGTGCCTGGGGCAGAATCACTGCCAGCCCTTGGCACAGGAACCTCTGGCTGCAGGACAATGCAGCTGCAGCTCCTGGAGCCATCTCCTAAAGCTGGAACATCCCAGTGCCTACAGACCCTGTGAGTACATTCTGTGATTGTCTCTTGTGCAGAGCAGCCAGGGGTGCCCAGGGCTGTCCTGCAGAGCAGGGTCCTGCAGCCCAGGGCGCTGTGCTGGGGCAGGGACTCTGCTGCCTGCCAGGGACAGCTCTCAGCCAGCCCTGGCAGCTGCTCCCAGCACTGGGGGACAGGATCTGGGTGGGAGGAGACAGCTGGTCAGGCTTGGAAGTGTTCTCCTTGTGGAGGATGCTGCATTGTTCAGGACTGCTCCCAGCATGGCATTAAACTGCAGAACATTTTCAAGCAGATTATACAGGGGAGCACAGCAAGGCAGGGGCTGTATAAAAGGGAAAATCCTGCTTTTTAAATCAACTGCTCTGGGTTGCCTGGATGGAAAATGCACATAGGAATTCATATCTCAGTTCAGGTTGAGAAAAATTAAAAGGAATTTTATCTCAGATCTGAATAAACCAGGCAGTGACAGAAATTAGCACATGGTCCTTAAAGGCAGCATCAGTGCAACTTTCCAGCCTCCTCAGTGTTGCTCTGACGTTGCCATCAGAGCCTGCAGAGCCAGAGCTGCCCCTGGGCAGTGCCAGAGCTGGGAGGGGTCTGCAGGGCAGAACTGAGCCCCAGGGCTGGGCTGGGCTCTGGCAGCACTGGCAGGGCCCAGCCCTGGGCACAGGAAGCAGCTGTTGGCAGGGACAGCTCAGGCAGCAGAGCCCTGGACAGGCAGTGGGGAAAGTGCCCCCAGGCTGTGCTGGGATATTTAAAGTCCTCTCAAACACAACTATTCCATGATTACTTTTTTAAGATCCCCATGCCAAGGCACAAATGTCCAACAGCAGCTCCATCAGGCACTTCCTCCTGCTGGCATTGGCAGACACACGGCAGCTGCTCCTGCACTTCTGCCTCTTGCTGGGCATCTCCCTGGCTGCCCTCCTGGGCAACGGCCTCATCATCAGTGCCGTAGCCTGCGGCCACCACCTGCACACGCCCATGTTCTTCTTCCTGCTCAACCCTGGCCCTCACGACCTGGGCTTCATCTGCACCACTGTCCCAAAGCCATGCTGACAGATTCCCTCTGGGACACCAGGAAACATCTCCTACACTGGATGTGCAGGTGCTTTCA
>JALJVW010000173.1:27654-47520 GCA_024865655.1 Emberiza elegans | reverse complement strand
TTTAGTTTGAATTCTCAGTAGTGCTAATGAAAGAGTTTGGGGTCACGGTAGATTAACTTCTTGTCTCAGTCTTATAATTTGTTGTTTAATTAAATGATTCATTTTTTCTACTTGGTTGCTTGATTGGGGTGGTATGGAGTGTGAAGTTCTCAATTTATGTTCAGGTGGTTACTAACTTGTTGTACTATTTTGGAAATGAAATGTGATCTCTTATCTGAGGACATTGTGGTTGGAACTCTGAAATGTGGTATTATTTCTTGTAATAATACTCTAGTCATTTCTCGAGCTTTGACAGTTCTGGTGGGGAATGTTTCTGGTTACTCTGAAAATGTATCTGTCAACACTAATAAATACTGATACTCTCTTTTCTTTGGGAGTTCAGAAAAGTCAATTTGTCACTGCTGTCTAGGTTTATAGCTTTTCTCAATCTGACTGAGTTTCGGTCTGGGGGTATTTTTGGGGTTAGTCTGGAGGTAAAGATTATACTGTTGGGTCACTTGAGTAATAGTGGTGTATAAATTTCTAGTAACAATTCTTTCAACTAAGTAGGTGTATAGGGTATCTATTCTTTAGTGTGTTTTCTGGTGTTTTTCTCTTACTAGTGACTACAATAAATGGGAAGGGATTACTAGTTTCTTTTTAATGGTAGCTTACTTTTTTTGGTTATATGTTTCTTTTTGATTTTTAATTAATTTTCTATTTCTCTTGTTATATTCTGGTTTACTTTCAAGGGAGATTTGCTTATCTGGGATTAGGACTCTTTCAGTAATTACTTCACGTTTTGCTGCTTCTTTTGCTTTTTTATCTGCTAGTTCATTTTTTTTCTTCTAATTCTGAGTTTACCTTTTGGTGTGTCTTGATATGTATAATTGTCCCTTTTTCAGGTAGCTGAACTGCTTCTAGCAGCTGGATTATCTCTTGTGTATGTTTGATGTTCTTTCTCTGTGAGGTCAATAGTTTTTCTCTCTAGATGGTTCTATGTGTATGTACAACTCTGAATGTATACTTCGAGTCTGTATAGATGTTTACTCTCTTTCTTTTTGCTATTTTTAAGGTACGGGTCAGGGCACTGATTCCAGTTTTCTGTGCAGAGGTACTTGTTGGTAAGGGTCTGGATTCGATTACTTTTCTGCAAGTGGTCACTGTGTACTCCGCATGTCGTTTCTCATTGGTAACGTAGCTATTCTCATCAGTGAACTAGGTTTTTGTATCGTCTAAAGGAGTGTCTTTTAAATCTGGATGGTTGGAGTAGGTAGTTTCAATGGTTTCTAGGTAATCGTGGTGTACTGCTTCTCTTTGATTTTTACTGAGAAAGGAAGTTGGGTTGACAATATTAGTTACTACTATCTCTACATCATCTTGCTCTACTATGATGGTTTGGTATTTCAGAAACTTCTGTGGTGAAAGTTAGTGGTTACTCTTTACTTCTAGTACTGCGGACACTGTGTGGGACACTAGCACAGTCATTTTGGTCTGAGGGTGAACTTGCGTGTTTCTTGAATATTCAGCGTGACTGCTGCTACAGCTCTGAGGCAACTTGGCTATCTTTTGGTTGTTGCATCTAGTTGCTTAGAGAAGTAAGCAACTGCTCTCTGATATGGACTCAGGTCTTGAGCTAGTATTCTTAGGGTAATTCTCTGTCTTTCATGGGAGAATAGGAAGAATGGTTTACTTACATCTGGAAGTCTCAAAGTTGGAGCTGACATGAGAGCACTTTTTAGCTGGTGAAAGGTTCGTGTGGTTTCTTTTGTCTACTGGAGATTTCTGCTTCTATCAGTAATAAGAGCATAGAGGGGTTTGACGAGCAGTCTATAATTATAAACTCACAGTCGGCACTACTCTGCTATGCTTAAGAAGGTTCGGAGTTCTTTTATGGTCTGCGGTTTTGGGGTTTGGCATATGGTTTCTTTGCGAGTCTGCTCTAAAGTCTGTTGCTCAGTACTCACTTCGTACTCTAGGTAGATTACTTTTTGTTTCACTACTTGTGCTTTTTTCTTTGATACTCTGTATCCTTGGAGTCTTAGAAAATTCAAAAGGTTTACTGTCTAGGTTACACGTTTCTTTTGTCTGAGTGGTTACTAGAAGATTATCTACGTACTGCAACAGTTTTCTTTTTTCTTGTGGAGTTTCTTAGGACTCTAGATCTTTTGCAAGTTGCTTCTGAAACAAAGTGGGGGCATTTTTGTACTCCTGGGGTAATCTGGTCTATGTGAGTTGGGTTTTGCGCCTACTTTTAGGGTTCTCTCATTCGAATGTAAAAATTTTCTGGCTGGTTTTGTGGATGGGGAGGCAAAAGAAGGTATCTTTTAGATTTAGAACAGTAAACTAGGTTAGTTCAGGTGTCAGACAAGTTAATAAAGTGTATGGATTGGCTACTACTGGATATAAATCTTCTGTTACTTTGTTGACAGTTTTCAAATCTTGTACTATCTGATATGACTCATCAGATTTCTGAACAGGTAAAATAGGAGTATTGAAATCGGATTGGCACTCTTTCAGTAACTCTAACTGCAGGAAATTTTCAATTATTGGGTTGATTCTTTCTCTGTTTTCTTTCTTTAGGGGATACTGTTTAATTTTCACTGGTTGTGTCTCTTCTCTGAGTTTTATTACTATAGGGGAGGCATTTTTTGCTCTTCTCGGTACATTAGAGGTTCATACTTTGGGAAATACTTGACTTGGTATCTCTTCATCAATTTCTTCTTTAATTTCAATAGTTGTCAAGGTTAAGTTTAATATCTCTATGTACTTTTGATCATTTACTTCTAGAGTAACTTCTCTATTTTTGAACGTAATGGTTGTTTGTAACTGTTCCAATAAGTTTCTGCTTAAAAGTGTCTTTGGTGAATTGGGTATGTACAGGAATTTATGAATGCTCTATTGCTTTCTAAATTTATACTTCAAAGGTTTGCGAAAGTATGCTCTTTCAGACTGGTTAGTTGCTTCTTGCACTACAACATAATTATTTTTTACAGGTACTAAAGCTTTATTTAAAACTGAATATGTAGCTCTTGTATCAACTAAGAATTCTACTCTTTTCTCTTCTTCTCTCAGTTTCATTGTTATAACTAGTGGATTCGCTGGGGCAGAATCTCTCGGTCTTCTTCAGTTGCTTTGTACGTGTGCAGCTATTTGGTGGTCACCCTGTCTCTGTTCTGGGCATTGATCTTTCTAGTGACTAATTCTTTTGCAGATTGCACACTGGTTCTTGCCCAGCTGGGGTGGTCCTTGTCTGGGTGGTCTCTGGTTGTATCTTCTTTGTTTTTCTTCTTGTACTACTGCTACTAACTTTTTCAATTTTTGTTTACACTCTTCTTCTTGGTTACTAAATACTTTCTAGGTTTTTTCTAGTAGGACTTCGAGATCTCTCTCATCTGATCTTCGAATTTTCTGAAGCTTACGTTTAATATCTCCAGCAGACTGCTCCAAGAATGAATTAACTAGTTGATTTATCTCTATATCAGATTTCGGATCTAATGACGTATGACGGCGCATAGTATCTCTTAAACGCTCTAGAAAGTCAGATGGTGTCTCAGAAGGTTCTTGCTTAATGGAATATAAGGCAGACTAATTTATGGTTTTTGGGATAGCTCTTTCTACTCTTGTTGTTATCCATTCTTGATACTCTGTTAATTTCTTTACTTCTGTTGACACATTAGGATCTCATTCTGGGTCTTGGAGGGGGAAATGTTCTTTTACATCTAGTTGTGTGGCTTTGCAGTAATCTTCTGCTAAATTCTCTGTTGTTTTTAAGATCAGTTGTTTTTCTGTTTCAGTGAAGGTATCTAATAATAACTGGATATCAGTCTAATCTGGATTGTGTTGTTTGATAACATATCGTAGACATTTGGTAGTGAGTATTGGATCATCACGATAATTCTTAGCAATCTTTTTTTATGCTTCTAAATCAAGAGTGGTAAATGGTACTTCAATCATTAATTTCTCTTTTTCTGGTCTCACTGCTTTTCGCAGAGGGGTTTGTAACACTACTTGTTTCTTAGTTCTAGATGTAACTGGATTATCAGGGGTGGGGTTAGTTCTAGTGGATGTGCCTTCTTCCTCTGAGTTTTCTTTTTTTTTGGGGAGGTTCTCTTTTTCTTCAATTTTATCTTCAGCTTCAGTTTTGGTTTCAGCTTCAGCTCTAGTTTCAGTTCTAGTTACAGTCTTATCTACAGTCTTCTTTCTTCGAGGAGGAGTTTTTGTTCACTCAAATGTATCTTGTTCTTGTTCTTCAGAATGATAAACTTTATCTGATCCAGAATGATAAACTTTATCTGATCTCGTACACCGTTGTCTTATACTACATGCTGAACAGTAACGTTTAATCTGCTTTCTTTTTGCTTTGTTTTCTTTTTCAAGGGTTAAGACTAGTGGGTCTGAGGGTGGCTTGATCTTACAGTCTTTTTGTTATTCTTGGTGATTTCTTAAAACAAAGAACATATCAATATACAAAACTTCATCTCATTTACTTTCTTGTCTTAGAAATAGTATCAACTGCAGTAAGCTATTATAATTTAAGGTTCTAGTGGGTGGTTATCTCGTTCCCCCCCCCAGCCTGTACAGTGGTTACTAGTGTGTGTAATATTGGATTAGATCTTTTTTATTTTCAGAGCCTCCCCTGCTGGTGACTTCTTTTTAGTGGGTTAAGATGTACCCTAAGGGGTTTGCTTGAGGGACTTCTTTGCTCTGGTTAGTTTTCATTATTTTTTTCTCTTTGCTCTGTCTCGCTTCTACTTAAACTTCTCTTCACAGTACTTTACAGTAGTTTCTCAGTCTTTTTCTCACACACACCAGGTGGCAGGTACTAGATGTGATTTCTCACACACAAGTTTTAAGATCTTAGGTTTTGGATTAATTTGATTAAGATGTTTTAACTTACACTCAGGGCATGTGCCCTGACGCTTACTAGAAGAGCAATACTAGTGTCTCTTACAAATTCTGCACTGCAAAAATACTCACGCTGTGTGCTAGCTTCTGGATGCACTAAAGGTTCTCAGGAATTGTTCACAGAGGTAGGCTATTCTGTTTATCACAGAGAGTTCTAAATCTTTTACGGCAGGTTGTTTTCAGTTTAGACTTACTATAGTACTAGTTGAAGTTTGGTAGAGTTGCTCCAAATAAAGTCGTTCGTCTTTTTTATTTATTTAACAATTTACAGGATTTACAAACTCCCAGGGGTCGAGTCTAAACTACCGGGGCAGAAGAACCTTTGGAGTTCGTCTAGCCACGGTGAAACTGTGTACAATCTACACTACAAATCACTTTTACTTAATTAATGTACTCACTCGTGTTTTTCTTCTGTGCCGGGTGTTTTTTGTTTTTACGGTTTGTTCTGGTTGGTGTTCACTCTGTTCTTCTAGTTGTGGGTAGGAAACTCTCTTTGTACTCTAGAGTACTGTAGATATGTTTTCTTTTATACACTATACGCGTATACACTTGTACGATTACAAACACAATGTACTAATTACACGATGTATCAACTACACAGTGTCTGGACACTACACACTAACACACATACACACACGGGGTTTACTTGACTTACTTCTAAGGTCGCTAGCGGTTTCGCTCTATCAGAACAATGAGGCTCCCCCCCTTCTTTAATTTTCTTAATACAGCTGCTCTATGAGCTGCACTTAGACGTCTCTGAGTGATTTACTCTCTATATTTCTCTTTTTCTCTCTTTTTTCTTTTTTTTTTTTTTTTTTTTTCTTTTTCTTTTCCCAGGGGCCTGTCAATACATACTGTATCCTCCTCCACACGCCAGCAGGTTCTTGTCTCTCTTCGCAGGAGGCAAACTGAGACGGAGCCTCCTCTAGGAAATCTTGGGGCGCCTAGGAAGTCTGTCTGTCCCCCCTGCCCCTGCAGGGACAGAGATGGAGACAGAAAGTATCTCCCTCTCCTACCTGGCTCGCCAGAATGATTTGCGGAGAGAAGAAATAAACCCTCACAACTCCAAAAAGTTGCGGAGAGCCGGTATGAAGTTTATTGGCAGCGCTGGACGCATGCGGAGTTAGCACTCCCAAAGGCATGCGCACCCTTGGGAACTTCTGGTCCCCTTTTATCTTTCTTTCAAATGCATATGCATACATAGATTCATACATATTCATTTTTACAAATTACGCGTGACATTTGTTGCTAGTTCTTCATATCAAAAAGAATTCCTAGGTCAAGCTGACCGGCCTTGCATTATTTTCTGTTTTTCTTCTGTCTGTCTGTCTTTTGTCTAGCTACTATCTCTGCCCTGCACTTTTCCCTTGAGCTTCAGCCTACAGGCTTTTCACCCTTGCTAGACATTTAACCTAATTCAAAATAGATTTTTACTCTAGGAGATTTTCCACTCTGTCTCACATATACTTTACATTTCTAAACTCAGAGTCTTTGTTTTGATGTAACCCATGAAGTTCCTGCTCTCCAAGGGCAGTGGACATTGTTTATTGCCTTTAACCTGTTTCAAGGTTTTTATCTTTTTATCCTTCATCGTACTTTGGAAAAGCAATTCCATAGGACAAGAACCCATCTTGAACCTCTGGGGCTCATGCCAAGGAGAAGGTGACAGCCCTGACAAGCTGTGTGATCCCTTTGAGCACCAGGAGTTGTGTCATTCATCCAGAGACCCCTGACAGTCACAATGAACGTTACGTGCCCTCGCAGTGGTTTTTAAATCCTATTGATGTTTAAAGAAATGTTTCTATTTTCTTTGATCATCTGCAACCATGCATGTATTACCATACACAATGCTGACAGAAAGACACTGGATAAAATGGTTATTTGTAGAATTTCCTCACTTCATAAACCACTACAATAGCTAGGATGCCACAAATAACTCACTATGAATTCTTCTTATAAGCAAACTTATAAGAAGGAAGTGTGAGTTTAGGAAGAGGCAACAACTTCGCAAGATGCAATTTATTAAAATACTACATTTAGTGGTGTAAGCAAAAATATGTCAAGACATACTGGTTTTGCTTTGGGTCAGTGAAAATAGAAACTAGATTTTATTCCATTGGTCAGTCTGAAACTTGGGCAGAAATGACTAACACTTAATACCCACCGGTGAGTCCAAGTTTGGTCTCAGATAAACAGCAACAAAAGCAGTGGACTATTAAGTTTGTGACCAACTTTCTAACTTCTGGAAGGATTTGTTTATGCTATTACAAAAGTGGGGTTTAGTTGGCTGGTGTTGTTTGTTTGAGATTCCCACTCTGTTATTTTGTGGGTTTAGGAACATTTCAGCTTCTCTCCTCTATTGCCTGTTCTCTCAGTGAAGAAGCAATGAAGTCACAGCAAGTTTCAAACCACTGGCCAGAAGTTGTCCTTGTGTGCTTTTCCCCAGTTCCTAGGACAAGCTGAAGAGCTTCTATACAGAATGGAGAGTCAGTCATCTGATTACAGCTGGCTTGGGATGGGACCTAAGGACCAGGAAAGGCAGTAAAAGAAGTAAGTGTGTTGGAAATGGTTTCTGAAGGACTGTCAGCAATTTGTGCTGGGGCTTTCCCAAAGCATTACCATGCTGAGTTCTGTTGCTGTGTGTCTGAGGAGTAACTTCAGCTCTCTGTAGATCAGCACCCTGACTTTGGCTTGGAAGACTCCCAGATCTCCTACTGACCCCTACCAAGAAAATGGATGACAGCTTCTAATTTCCCTCGGGCCAGATTTTACAAGGTGTTTTGGAGACATCTAATAAGCCCCAACCAGAGATTCTCCAACTCACTTGTGCCCCAACACTGTGATTTTATAGGCACTTTTTGTCAGACTCACACCTACCTGTAGTGCTGCAGTTGTGATTCCAGCTGCTGGATGTGTATCTGCAGATGTGGCACCTCCTTGGCTCTCACTTCCAGCTCCTTCACTTTGCCAAGACTGTTCAGGACAGCGTGTCTGGCCTCTTCCACCTTCCTCCTCATCTCTGCCTGCTCCCTCTTCAGGCTATGGTTGCAATCTTCCAGGCTGACCAGAGCTTCCTGAGAGCTCTTCAGCTCCTTCTCCAGCTCCTGGCTGAACCTGATGGCTTCTTCAATCTGCCCATCCCTGGAGCTCCGCATGAGCTCCATTTCCTCCAGGACATTTTGGAGGCACTTGGTCTGGGAGTGCTTTGGTGTTAATGGTCTCTTCCTCCCTATGAAGCAGGGTCCTTCTCCTGTATGGCTGGCATGGCTCTTCCGCAGTCCCACCTGTAATGACCAGGAGCACAAAGCAGGCAGAAATTGATGGGTTTTAATGAAGACTCAAAGTGGCTGGATTGTGCTTTGTTGGTTTGGTTTTTTTCAATCACATCGAGTTGATCAGCAACTAAAGCTACTTGACCTTTGCCAAATACAGAGACAAGGAAACAATCTCTGGAAGGTAGTTTTTAATACCTACCTATGCATTTAATTTTCAAAGTACACACTTATCGTGTTTTGCACAAGTTTCTGTGTAGCTTTCATGTCATTACTATGTTCTGCAGTCAGGAGTCAGGCAGTCTGCTGAAAAAGATATTTCCAATGAAGTTGTGTGCAGAAGAAGAGAGCAGGGAGCAGCTGGGGTTTCTGGAGCTCTCTTCTTTGTTGTTTTCGTTCTTCCTGGGACCTCTTACTGGTGACTTCGTGTTTGCTGCTGATTTCCTTTCCCTTTTTCGATGAAAATGGTGAAAGTGTCTCTGACCTGCCTTGCTGGACATTGTGCAGACAACAGTCATCTACTGCAAGTGAAGTGTCACAGGTGGAGCAGAGTTGTGGGAGTACTGAGTTAGTGTTATGTTTGCCCAATTATCCCCTCATAAAAAAAACCAAACAATATTTGAGATAGCAGCAATCTTTATTAAATAATTTAGAAAATATATAAATAAGGGATAATTTGGTTCTAATAATAACACATAAGCAAAAAAAAATAACCGCGGGGTATGGAGTGCAGGGCTTTTGGACCTGTGCCACCTCACGTACGAGCTTGCCAAGTGAAAATTACTCCCTTATATACCATGTGTTAATACCATATTCTCCTAGTTCAGGTTCGTCATCTACCTATCTCCGCCCTCGTTAACACCTTTCTGCGCATGCACCACCACTCAGTTTGGTGGTCGCACAAGTCTTTGGGGGTCATCTGATGAAGATTTCGTAGTCTTCCTCTTTGTCCTTTAATTCATCTTTGGGTTACACATGCGCACCAAGCCAATACAATGTAAGCCAAGAATAACATATCACAGCATCTACGTCTCAAAGCAATAAATCCCATATAATTGGCATTTTCCTGGGACCCAACCAGGCTCTGCTTCTTTTTTTGTTCATTTTCAGCAACAATATCTCCAACTTCTTCCTCCTGCCCTTGAGAACATCTGCCGGATGGTGTGGAGCCCCTCCTCTCCCTCTCTTCTTTTGTCATTACAACTTTTAACTATTTTTATTATTCCCAAGTATTAATTATTATATGGTAGATATCAATTACTGTTTCAATTTTATCCGCACGAATCATACCTATTTGCCACAAATCCCCCATTTCTCTTTTTGATCATTGATTCGGGCTGTATTTAAAAGACAGTGCCCTGATATCCTCTATATTCTTCACAATTTAAATTTTCTCATTGTCTCCTTTCAGCTTCAAACTTTTCCAGCATTGCTGCTGCTGCTTCCCGTTTTTCACACTCTTTTTCGAATTTGGTTAGCATTTCTTGGGTTATTTCCACCTTTTTAGGTCCTTGTTTTTTAACCTGGGTCGATTCAGCGGTTAGGACCATTATCGATTTTGGCTTTCCTTTTTCTGTTATTTCTGAATCTAAAGGCGTTGTTGTAATCTGCGTCCCTTGGATCACTGAATGAATTAATAAAACACGGAATCATACAAGGCAGAAACAGAAGTCCCAGAACTGAACATAACTACATGAACCCTAACTTTTTCACAAAACACCTCCAAAGAGATAATCTCACTAATCTGCTTTCAAGATTGAATTCCACTTTTGTACTGGCATATGAGTCACTCTTTTAATTTCCTCTGAAAGTTCAGTGATAGTTTCCCCATAAGCATCAATTTCTACACAAATTCATCAAATCTCCCACAGACTCCTCTTTCTTCTGCTAACAGATAGTCTAGGACAATCCTGTTTTGGTACACAAATGCCCACATTTATGAATATTGCCTGGCCAACATCTTTAAAGCACCGGAGGTGTGATTTGACACCACCTCCACTACTGCTTGGAGCCTTATTAATCGATTCAACAGGTAAATTGGGGTCCTATATCCCCATGACCCATCTTCAGCCCATGTTGCTGGGTCATAATATGCTATAATTCTTTCTGCAGGCCATTTGTCCTCCCCCCATTTTGGCGTAACACACTGTACACTCGTTACCCACAAATCCAATATATCCCATCTGGGGCTTTCCATTTCTTATCAGTTTTCTTCGGCTGTTCCCAATTAGACTTCAGGCTGTTGATGGATTGGTAGGGGTTAGCTCCAGGACTTCTATACCAGCATAAATTAATCTGTTCATCCCATTCACAGTTTATTTCTTTTATTAGTCCCCAATATATGCCCCACGACTTTATTAAATTTTCTTCCTTCTCGAGTTATACAGATAATTCCAATTACTTGATGGCTTAGAATCCATCCTTCAGGTCTCTCCAATGTTTCAGAAATTAGGATGTGGTTCCATTTTAAAAATTGTTCTGGAGCTAAGCTCTCACCTTTCCAAGGCCATCTTTCAGCCATTTTTAAACCTCTACAAATCTAACATTTGGATAATCCCAATTCTGTAGCAATCTCTTGCATCAATCCCACAAACAAATTCTTATTTGAGGCTGGCAGGTCCCAATCTTTGTAGTGCTGTTTAAGCTGTTTATACAATTCAGCCAATTCTATTGACTCTTTTCTCCTGTTCTTTCCTCTGCTCCCCTTTGTATTACCATGGGGATAAGGAGCTCGTCCATTATATCTCAAATTTTTCCCTACCCAATACAGCTTTCCTTCTTTAACACAAACATCTATAAAGCTGCTGCGACTGTAGCAGACAGAACTAACATATGGGTGTGTCACAAACACAGACTCTATCTTGTTCTTAATCCACACAGGGTGATTGCAATAGTCACAAATGTTGAAATTGCTGGGACTTGGTTTTTGCCTTGTTTGCTTTTTCATTGCCGAAACTCTGTCCAGTGTGGCTTTCTGGCTTTGACCAATCGCCCAGGGTACCAGAAGGATTACAGTGAAAATAATCCTTAGGAAATCTACCTTTCTACCTTTCTCAAGGCTTTTTGGGTTGCAACCAAGGACCGAGATGCCAGTCTTCTCAGTAGCAAAGTTAATATTCCGGGATCTAGTCACTGGTGCTTTTAGTTTCCTTGGCACCCATAGCCCCACAGAGTTTGTTTGTCTCTTTTTAAATGCCATTTCCCAGTCCTGGCTGGTTAAGAAGAAATCATTAAAACAAAAAACACAGGGAAAAAGGTTAGGCTGCAATACCATAAATCTATATTTTTCAGAATTTCAGGGATATGCCAACCACAATAAGATTTCCTAATGAACAACTATCAATTATGAAACACTGGTCTATAATATTATGAATTGCTCGTTCTCTTATTTGTGCTATAGCCAATATAGCAAGAACCAATTGATCTAAGTTCTCTATTAATCCAATTGCTGCTGGAAGGGTCCCGTCTCCCAGTCTCAAAGGTATCCAAAAAAATCACTAGCAATGCGTTCTACAGTTAGCTGGTTAAATACATAACCATAGCAAAACAAGCAAGCAAATCAATTGTCTCTCCTCTTCTCTCTTAGTTACTCTCCAACATGAATTAAAACAAAGTATGCAAACAATACATATCTATGGATGACACCCTAAACCATGTTTACCGCGCTCCCATTGTTTTACTTGTACTCTTTCAACAACAGGTGTTATCACTCTCAGTTGCTGGAATTGCAGTTCTGTAATCAATTCTGATAATGTTGCTGGTGGGTGATCCCGGGGGAGATGTTTGATCTTTTCAGGGCATTCCCGCAGATTAAGAAAGTCTCTTTTATTTTTTTGCACCAGCGTTCTTCTGCCTCTGAGCTCAAGGGAATTGCGGTCGGCAGCCACTCCAGGATGCCTAATCCCTTCTTAATAAATCAGGGTTAATAAAGATCAACTTAAATTTCACTATATTTTCACATTCTTGGAATTACATGTTCCAACAATATTTTAGTCACCATTTGAGCTGTAGCCCGAGCTGCTGGAAATGCTTCAACTCACTGAGTTAATTGATCTACTATAACAAACAAATATTTTCACCAACCCTTTCAAGCAATTCTTAAAATCAACCTGGATCCTTTCAAATGGCCTGTAGGCTGTTTTTGTGTCCTCCAGAGGGAGGGCTCTTTAACGCTTTTTAGTTACCTTTTAACAGGTGAGACACCCTCTGGGTAGTTTGTTTTCCAATTTCAGATATCTCTATACACCCATAAAAATTTTAAAAGTGATCATAAATGGCTCTTGTTCTCCAGTGTGTCTGTCTATGCAAGTTATCTAAGATCTGACGTTCTACTAATTTTGGCATCATAATCCTGCCATCAGGAAGAACTCACTTTGACCTCCTTTAAATGTTGCTCCTAATTTTTTATAGCTGCCAGTTCTGCTAGTGAAAGGAAAGTGTCTCTTGCTGAATTTCTATTTTTTTTTTTTTTTTTTTTTTTTTTGTAAGATCATGATTTCACTATCTCTTTTTCTTAAGGTCGCTCTTTTTGCTTCTTCGTTGGCCAAATTATTTCTCTCTGACTCTAATATCCCTCCCCTCTCTGGTGTCCCTTTACATGAACTAATCTATTTTCTTTGAGCTTTTTAAAGCTTCAAGTATCTGAATTATCAATTCCCCATGTATCTGAATTATCAATTCTCCGTGTACTAACTCTTTCTCATGAGTGTTTATAAGTCCCCTTTCTTTCTAAATTTTTCTAAAAGTATGTACTACACTAAAAGCATATTTGGAGTCTGTATAAAGAGTCCCTTCTCGCCCCTTTTAGTATTAGTAATGCACGGAGTAATGCACAAAGTTCACAGGCTTGTGCTGACCAGGAGGGACTAAGGGGACCAGACTCCTTTACTCCAAGCTTTTTCCCACTTCACCCGAATGTCAACCTGTATCATTAATTTCCAGATTATCTTCTTCAGTTAAAGAATAAATTTTAAGTTTTCCTTCACAGGGTTTGATCTGTAAATTTAAGGCTATAATTAGATCTCTGCCTAACAAATTATTCTCGGCCTCTGGTATCAACAATAAATCATTTACACCAAATTTGACATCTGTTTCAATTTGCACCCCTTTTATGACAGGAACGGGAAAAGCTTCTCCTGTAATTCCGACTACTGGAACTCTCTCACAACTTATCTCACATCCCTGGGGTAATTTTGTCACTGTGGACCGAGAAACTCCTGTATTTACTAAAAATGTAACTTCTTCGCTATTAGGACCTATTTTTAGCTTTATCAAAGCCTCTTCTGGTGACGTTTCGGTCCCCTTCATTGAACAGAACTCCTGACCTCTCTGATTCTCCTGAGAAGTTTTCTCATCTTGCTGCTTCTTTCTGCAATTTTTCTGCGGGTGCCCTTTTTTATGACAATAAGAACAGGTAGGTCCTGCACCCTTTAAATTAGGACAAGAATTTTGTAAGTGCCCTTTCTTGTGGTGGGAAAACTGCACAGGTCCTGTGTTCTGAAAAATAGATCTTGACATCGGCTGTTTGTTTTTCTCTGCAGGTTTTTCTGTATTCAAAGCTGCTTGCACTTCTTGAACTGCTGCCACTAAAATTCTGGCATCTGCTTTCAGTTTTTTCTCATTTCTTCGGACATACACCCTTTGTGCTTCTCTCAGTAACTCTTGAAGTCCCCTGTCCTGCTAATCTTCTAATTTTTCCAGCTTCTTCCTGATATCACCCCAAGATTTGGTCACAAACTGAGTTTTTAACAGAACCTGCCCTACTGCAGTATCAGTATCTATACCTGAATATAATTGCAAGTCTCTTTTTAATCTTTCTAACCATTCTGCCGGGGACTCATCTTTTTTTCTGGTGCTCACTCAAAGCTTTTCCTATATTATGTCCCCTGTCCTGCCTCTGAACAACAGACTTACTTCTCCCCTCAGGACTCCATAAGGCAGCATACTCACTCTCCTCCTGATTAACAGGGTCTTTTGAATTCACATATATATTTAGAGCTTGGCAAATCCAATCCTCAAATGATCCGAACTTGGGCCAATATAAATTATCTTTCTGGATCATTTCTTTTGTCCATTCAAACATGCAATACTTAATCATTTTCTGTTTACTTTTTCCTCTTTGGGATTCCCATTCATCCCAAAACTGTATCATCATCCCCAGTGGGCTGTCCTGAGGAATGCTCCTTCCTGAACCCCCCCTCATGGTTCCCAGATACTCTAAACTCCTGCAGATTCTTCACACAATCCGCAGCCCCTGGGTCAAGGGAATTACTTTTTCCTGACCCATTTCTGGCGGCAACAAACTAAGAGATCCCCGGTACCAGAAAAATCTTAGTTTTCCACACTCACCTCGTGGTTCAACTTTCTCACTTACTATTCTGTCACCCTGCCTTTTCAATCTACTTGTTCCACTCCTATTTTCCCTCTGCAATCTATTTGTTCCATTCCTACCTCTGCCTCTTTCTCAATATATTAGCCCTGTCCTCTCACCATCTAATCACATACTAAAATGCCTGCTACCAACCCCCCAAGGAAATTGAACCTATTCAATCACTCTCCTCAGTCTCCCTACTCTCTCCTGCCCAAGGACCTTCCCACAGGTGCCTGGACCAGGGACCCCCTCCTCCCCCCTGGGTTAAACCTCCCGGGGTCCCCACTTGTTCACTTTTCTTTCACTTCCTCCTTTCCCAGCCGGCCTCCTCTCGGAGGGCGAAAAACGCTGTACTGGGAGGTCCCACTCACGTCGGGGTCCTGGGACTGCCCAGCCCCTGTCTCAGACACTCCACACACACTCACACATGCATACAGCCGCCCCCCAGACCCAAAACCCCGTGGTACTCACAGCCGCCTTTTCTCACAAGGGTCTTTGTGCACAAAGCAGTTTTACATGGGTACTCTCTCCTTCCTGTAAGCCGGCACTGACGGGAGCTTCTTCTGCGCGCTTTCAATAACTGATTTGCTTATGTGTTATTGTAATAAAGACTCTCTTTTTCCCAAGGAGAGTGGTCTAGCTTTGGGACCACTTTAAAAGTCTGGTGGGGAGCTCCTTCCCAGAAGCTATCCACCTCCCTGGAGTTAAGAGGGTCCCAGGTTTTCGCACCAAAATTGTTATGTTTGCCCAATTATCCCTCATAAAAACACCCCAAACAATATTTGAGATAGCAGCAATTTTAATTAAATAATTTAGAAAATATATAAAGAAGGGATAATTTGGTTCTAATAATAGCGCATAAGCAAAGGATAACCGCAGGGTAATGGAGTGCAGGGCTTTTGGACCCGTGCCACCCTCCGTACGACTTGCCAAGTGAAGATTCCCTATATGCCATGTGTTAATACCATATTCTTCTAGTTCTGGTTCGTCATCTACCTATCTCCGCCCTCATGAACACCTTTACTGCGCATGCACCATCACTCAGTTCCGTGGTCGCACAAGTCTTTGGGGTCGTCACTGATGAAGCCTGAAGTCTCTTCCTCTTTGTCCTTTAATTCACCTTTGGGTTACACATGCACCAAGCTAATACATCATAAGCCAAGAGCACATATCGCTGCATCTACATATCAAAGCAATAATCCCCCTTATAATTAGCATTTTTCTGGGACCTAACCAGGTTCTTGTTCATTTTAGCATCTGTATCTTCAGTTTCTTCCTCCTGTCCTGTGAACATCTGCCTGAGGGGGTGGAGCCCCTCCCTCTCTTCTTTTTGGTATTACAACTTTTAACTATTTTTATTATTCCCAAATAGTAATTCTTATATGGTAGGCCCTGTCCTTGTGAACATCTGCTGGAGGGGGGGGGTGGAGTCCCCTCTCCTCTCTTCTTTTAACATTACAACTTTTAACCATTTTACCTATTCCCAAATATTAATTACGGTACCAATATTGATTACTCTTTCAATTTTATCAGCACGAATCATACTTATTTATCACAAGCATTTTATTTTAGCTCTCCCATTACCATCATCTATTACAATGCACAGACTCAAGGAGACCTTCACTGGCTCCATTGCAGCTCTGTAGCTGTTTTATTTTACCCTTTAATGAAGTCAGATTTCAGGATCAGAAACTTCAAAACCTGTTGGTCAGGAAGCTCATAGTGGCTTCCATGGAAGATCTTTTTCCCCACCATCTTGCTTCTAGAAGCAAAAGATGCATGTACAACTAAAATAGAAATTCACAAGTGCAATTTGTGCTTTCCTGATTAATTGGGAGATAAGACAGTCTTGTAATATCTGCTGAACAACTGATGGCTATCAGAATTGTTAAGACAATTTTTATCTTTGTTTCAAGGACTACTGAACTAAATAAACCATTTCAGTTGTGCTGAGAAAGAAAGGAGAAAATAGAGAATAGTAAGGTGAGTGACATTTTCACTGACAATTTGTTTTCTGCTTATAACTTACAAGACATGAATAAAGATGAAAGGTGTTGTCATTAAGAATTAGAATGAGTGGGTTTCTTGGCAGAACCAAAGAGAAAAAATTAATATGCTGACCTCTGAAACCTATAGGTAATACCAATTCAAATAAATCAATATCAACTCAAATCAAATATCAAGTCAAACCACAATAAAATTTATTTGTTAAAATAGTAATAGATGTGAATAGTAAAAGCAATCCATGCTTTTTTTATTCTTGACATCACTCTCTTCAGCCAAGACCATGCTGTTCTTCATCTTTTCAATGGTTAAGGAAACTAATTTGAGAGTAACAATGGTTACAAAGTAACTGCAAATTCATGAGAAACATAAAGAGAAAACAATGATTTACATTTTCCTAGAAGGAAAAATTCACAATGAATATGACAAAAGCAAGCAAGGAGCTGGTTTTAAATTATGCGTGAGCACAATGAAAGAAAATCCTCCTTAACTGGGCTGTTATTGTGCCTTCAACACAGTGGTGCCTGTTATCATTCTTATAAAGTAGTGTCTGAAGCCTTTCCTTTACAAACCTGTTTTTCAGGTATATGCAACTCTGCTCTTAAACAGAATGAGAGCCCACAATAGATTTAATTCATCTTCATTTGGCAAAATACATTTCCTGATTTTTTTTTCACTTTATCTCAAGGACTGTGACTCTGGCCTCAGAGATCTGGGCTAGAAGATGTAGCAAAGTCATCTGTCTTGCCCTCAGCATGCTTTGTTCCTGTCAGAGAATGTATTGCTGTCAGAATTTCTGAGATACAGTTAGTTGAAAATTGCAGGTGCAGGTTTTGCAACTACTCCAACTATTTGTGCATCCTTCTGAGGGAAGCAAAGTCTGAAACACAGGAGTGGCAGTTTTTTGAAGGCAAGTTCAATATAATGAGGGTAATTTGTTTGGAAAGGTAGGGATAGCACTACCTATAATTTCTAAAAGCATACTTTGAGAAAGGAAAAGCTGCGTGCCTTAAGGTAAAAGATGCCGATCAGCATGTTCCATTCGAACACCTGGACATGCTTGCAAAATGCAGGGCGTGTCTCCATCCAGGCTGAAAGGAGCCCACTGCTGCAGGGTGGAGTGGGTTACTTTGTACCAAGTCAGTACAAGTCCCAAACCCTGAGGTGGCTTTGCAGGTACACAGCTTCTAGACACAACCTATTGCCAGACTGTTTGTTAGTGTTGGCTGTTCCAGGGAGTGTGGACTAATCTCCACCTCCATTCCCCATGTTTTTTTTTTGTAAGACCTACGCTTTTCTGATTGCAGGTCATGGGCTCATGCAGCTGCAGGTAGCTGGGAGGTTGCAGGCTGAGCTGAGCTGAGCAGTAAAAAGTGATTCACAGTCAGTGAGTTGACCTCAGGTCCTTCAAATAATGCAGTCCAAGAGGATTTTGCCAGTATTTCCAGTGGGAAGTTTACCATGGGTGTCTTGTTTTTCTGTGTTTGACTGACTGGTGCATTGGGAGGTACGAGACTGAAATGGTTGACCAAGGCATGAATGAAATTATTTTTCTTTAGTTTTGGTCTATGCATCTCAACCTGAAGTTCTGGGGAGGAGTAGTAGAGTTCATTTAAAGTGCCTTTTCCCAGCACCATCAAATTGCCTCAGCCTGGTTCACTTGCTCCCAATCAATCCTTGGGCTTTCAGTTCTGGCTTTAGCTATCCTGCAATTAGTTCGGCCCTGCAGTGTCACAGTGATCCCAGTTGCTCCGCCATCATACAGCCCGGCATGACCCATAGGACCCAGTGTGATCCCAGTGACCCCCAGTCTCCCAGTATCCCAGTTGATCCAAGCCTGCTCCCAGTCACTCCCCGCCTCCTCCCTGCTGATTCCAGTGTGATTCCCAGTCACCCCCAGTGTGGTTCAGTTGCTCCCAGTGGTCCCAGGAGTCCTCAACATGGTCTAAACTACCCTCAGCATGTCCCTACTCATTCCCCAGTAGGATCCCAGTCCCCATCTGTATTGTCCCAGTTGCCTCCAGCATGGTTTCAGTGGCTCCCAAATTCCTCCCAATATGATCCCAGTTGCACCGTTACACCAGTATAGTCCCAGTTACTGCCAATATGATCTCAGTGGCCCCCATTATAGACACACAGTCACTCCCAGTGTCCCCAGTTGCTCCCAACATGGTCCCAGCTGTTCCCAGTGTTGTCCCTCTAGTATTGTTCCAGACACTCACATATGTCCCAATTGCCCCAGCATGCTCATATTCCCAGTCACTTTGGAAGTTTCGCCAGCATTGTTCCAGTTGCCCACAGCCTGATCTCAATCATTCCCAGCATATCTCACTTGCCCCTCAGCATGCACACATCATCTCAGATGCTCCCAGTTGCTCCCCTCCTAGTATTTCCATGTCCAGGCTCAAGTGCTGCTCCCAGCCCTGATCTGGGATGGAATGTCCTGCTTCCTGCCGGGCAGGGGTCACACCTGAGCCAGGTAGGCAGGTAGACTTGCCTGACCCCAAGCCTCTGTCCCAGTTGCAGGAGTTGCTTCCCATTGGCCTCTTCCTCCTGCAGCCCTGAGCCCAGCTTGGTGCTGAAAGAGTGGCTGGGCTGGGTCATCCTGGTACCCCCTCTGCCCCTCCCCAAATTCCCCTGAGGAGCAGGAGCTGGGGTGGAGCCCTGTGGGGAGGGCCAGGGTGACACCAGGATGGGATGGGGGTCACACATGTCTGGGGCAAACACAGCACCCTGGGACCCCCTCACCTTCTCCCAAAAGCACCAGGAGGATGGTCCCAACATGGAGCCCAGACCCTGGGCAGTATCTTGTGGGTGAACAGTGGCCGGGGTTCTGGGGATCACAACCCACAAACCCCTCCCAACCCCACAGCTACCCTAGACCTCAAACCACCTCCCCAGCTCCTGGCTAGGACACCCCTAACCCTCCCTGTAAACATAAATGTCCCCAAACCACAAAACCCCTTCCCATCTCCCCCTAAGACCCATCCAAATTCTCCATAACACACAGCCCTCCCAACACACACAACTCACAACCTCCCAAAAGGCCCTCCCAAACCTTTTTCCTAGCAGAATAAATGCTCCCAAGAGCCACAAGAGCCTCTCTCAGTCCCCACAGGAGTCCCTTAAACCCCTCCCACCTCCCATGGCACTGAGCAGGAGAGGCCAGACAGGAACATCCCCAGCCAGGGGCTGAGCCGGGCCAGGGCTCACTTTACCTTCTCTTACAAGCGAGGGCTGAGGCGCTTGTGATAGTCTATCAAAAAAATACCTCCATTTTCCTGCCTCCACGTTTGCCTTAGGAGACCACTGTGACAGCTGGTCACAGTGGAA
>JALJVW010000173.1:0-20083 GCA_024865655.1 Emberiza elegans | reverse complement strand
ACATCCCAGCAGGGCTGTGTGACATCCCAGCAGGGCTGTGTCAGGTCACTGGGTTGGTCACTCTGCCCCAGCTCCCCTCACAGTTTCTCCCAACAAGTCCAATGCTGTCCATGCCCAGCAGGGTCCCTGTCCCCAGGATCCCCGGCCCACCTGGAGCCACAGCCTCCACCAAAGGATGTTCCACAGGATCCACCCCAGAGCCTGACATGGGGACAAGGGGCCAGGGCTGTGTGACCAGGACATCAAGGATGGGGATTATCCAGGTCACTGTGGCCTGGTTTGGGTTATGGGGCAGGAAAGATATGGCAGCTGGAGCAGGGTCTGGGGAAGGGCTTCAAGGTGGGGCTGGAGCCCCTTGGTCTGTGAGAGCAGAGGCGGCTGAGGGACCTGGGCTGGTCAGCCCAGAGCAGGGAAGGCTGAGGGCTCCTGTCCCAAGATGGCAGTGTTGTGTAAATGGGATGGAGAATACAGAGCCAGGCTCTTCACTGGGGCCTGGTGGGAGACAAAAGGCCAATGGGTGGAAGGGAAGGGAAAGCCAGGGGGGGAGATTGGGCTGGGGCTCCCTCAGGAGGACCTCCCTTCTCCATCCACCACTGAGTCAAAGGGGAATTGTTTGAGCATTTGCCCAACACCAAGATGTGCATACTGATACCTCCCATGTTTCTCCATTTACCACTGACCATGTTTATTAATTTTAGTATGGAAATCCTTGTGGAAAATCATTGCTGGAACATTGCACATGGTTAGAGTGAAGAGCTGTTTTTTGTTCAGCTGTGGTCTGTTGGCCACAGAAGTGACTTTCTGTGCTCCTAAGTCTCAACAGTTCCCTGGAGGGCACAAACCTGATGAGTTGTGGTTCCCCTCCAGTGGTGGCACTTGGAACCCCTCATAATTGTGTTTTAGGAAACAGGACAGGCTGTGGGGATCAGGAGGTCAGGGCAGGTTTGGGGTAAAAAGGCCGGGGCAGGACCCGGCCCTTGGTATGGAAAGCCACCTGGGATGGCCCAGCCTGTCAGATCCCTCCTGCGGGCTCACGCACAACACAGCCACTCCCACCACCTCATGCTCACCTGGGAACTGACTGAGGGTGCCTTGATGGCCTCCCAGATCAACAATAAAGTTAGACAGCCTGGCCCCAATCTGAGCCCTGGGGCACCCCTGGATGTGACTCCATTCCTCAACTGATTGCTCAGGTGCCAGGGGTTGGATTAGGGAAATGGTGGTGTGATAGTAGACCACGAGTTGTGCTAACAGTGTAACTATATAATATTTTTAAGTAGAAGTAATAGAGGAAAGGATATGTAATTAGTGTCTACAAATAGAATACAGGATGAATTTGAGATGAGTAAAATGGGAATCCAGGCCTGTGGAATAATTAGAGAAATCAGCCTTGAAATGTGACAAAATTGGAATGGTTCCAGGTATCTATGAAATAATAAGGCTTTTTTTTTATATATATTACTGGCTTCTATAACACAAGACTTGAGGCGATGTGTAACCTGTGGGGTTGGTTCAAAGAACAGTGATGATGAGGAGAACCAGGTCATCAGGAAACAATTCTCACCATTGTTTCCAAAGGATATTCTTTTGCAACACTGGGAGCATGCTAGGAAGAGTTTGACAGAAAAAATTCTGATGAATTGTATGGGAGCATACAGGATATAAGTTGTGTTTGGATTTCACAGAACACTCGGACGTGAGGAGGGTGATTGACACCTGTTTTGACCCTAAATTGAATCAGAACACAGGTTAAAGCTTGATCAGAACCACAGCCAAATTTTTTGGAATTGATTATATTTGATAGTATTATTTTTGATAAAATTATGGCTCAATTAAAATAGCTACTAATCGAGAACTTTGTTGTTTATTGAATTAACGTCCTGGTTTAGGGAGACACAAGCTGAAGGAAGGCCTAGATACAGTCTGAGATTGTCAGAAATAAAAGTCTTGATTTTTTCATCTATTCAGGACTGCATGAGGAGGGTGTGGTCAATATCAATTGGACATTGCCGGGCAATCTATAAACAGGAAAAAAAAAAAAAAAAAACACTTCTCTCAAGAGGAATACAGTATATTCACTTTCAATATAGAGAAATGGTCTAACTAACCACAGAAGGATTGAAAACTTTGATTATTCCTGGGGGCTTTTCTTGTTTGTGTGGAAATGAAACCAGGGTTTACAATCCTTTTAAAAAGGATTCCTTAACTGAAGAGATTGAGAAGAGGCCTCTGGGCAGTAAAATCAATCAGCAACCTCCAGTGGCTGAGGATCCATGCCCATGAGAGAGCAATGAACAGAAATGGGAACAGCTTTGTGGCTGCCCCAGCTCTGGGATGGCCCCTGGGCCTGGGCAGGAGCAGCTCTTGAGGGCCCCAAGGCCGTGGCTTTTGTGCTGCCCTGGGCAGATGGGATTCCTGAATACAGCAGAATCTCAGCACCTACAGCCAGATGGGAGCAGGGCACAAGGGAGCCTCCTTTGGCCTTGGCCCAGAACCTCCCCATGGCTGGGGGCTGAGTCCTGTGGCAGCTGGAGCTGCTGCTGTGCCTTGGCAGGGGCTGAGGAATGGGGCCAGTGCCCAGACAGCCTGGCCTGAGCAGAGCTGTGGGGGCCAGAGCTGGCTGGGCTGGGCTGGGGAGGGGCACCTTGGTGCTGCCCAGAGGAAGGGCAGCTGGCAGAGCCAGGGGAGCTGGGCTGGGCCCAGAGCCTGGCCCAGAAACCATCAGTGTCCATCTCATCCTGGCTGAGCGTGCAGGGGCCAAGAAGAGCACCCAGGGTCTATAGGAGGCCCTTGAAAAATAATTGTATTGTGTTAGTGGCCCTTGAGTCCATATCAATTATATCTGTATTGTATTTGAATATCTTTCCCAGGAAGGTCCCAGTTATTCTTGGTGGGCTGCAGCCTGCGATGTCCTTCATTGGGCAGCAGCTGTGGGCTAGTCAAGGTAACTGGGATAAAAGGAGGGCTGGCCAGTTGGGGATTCTCTGAGGGACTTTCACTAAGGAAGTACCAGAGTCTGTGCTGAAGATCTGCTGGGATAACAACAGAAAGGTACAGGACTCTTGAAATATGCTAAAACAACATCTGGTGACGTGATGGAGATTTGACAGAGACAGCCAGAGAATGGAGCCCGGAAGAAGAAGAACAGCCAAGAGGCCTTTGAGCCAGGACAGAGGACTGGAAGAATAGGACAGCCAAGAGCTGTGGTGGCCTTTGAGCCAGGACAGAGGTGGAGGCAGGACATTAGGCTGTGAGCATGGTGCTTTGGATCAAGGGAGCTGGCAGCCAGGGGAGCTGTTAAAGAATGGCCTTTGAACAAGAGCTGTGTGTGTGTTATTGACATGTGCTGATTCATGGGGAGTGTGCAGAATACATAGCCTTTGAGTCATGGGAAAATGTATTATATTTAAAGTATTGTAACTACTATATCCCCAAGAATTGTAATTGAACAACATGTTTTTGTAATGGCAATTTGGAGAAATAAATGAACATGCAACCACTTTGTGTAAGTGGCCTGAGTCCATGTAATGATATTTGTACTGTATTTGAATATCTTTGCCCGGAAGGTCCTAGTTGTTTTTGATGGCTGCAGCTGTGATGTCCTTCATTGGCTGCAGCTGTAGCTAAATAAGGTAACTGGGACAAACAGGGTGGGCTGGCCAGTTGCGGAGAGCCTCCGAGGAGCCCTGACTAAGGAAGACCTAGAGTCTGTGCGTGAAGATCTGCCACCCATGAGGAAACATCAGAAAGGTACAGGACTCTTGAAATTGGAGGCAACACAACATCTGGTGACCCTGACGTGATAGTGAAGATAGGGACAGCTGAGAGCTGTGGTGGCCTTTTGAGCCAGGACAGAGCAACTGGAAGAATAGGACAGTGGAGAGCCGTGGTGGCCTTTGAGCCAGACAGAGCAAATTGAAGAATAGGGACAGCTGAGAGCTGGGGAGAAGACATGGCCTGAAGAATAGACAGCTGAGGGAGCTGTGATCAGGGAGCGTGACAGGAGCTGGGGAAAGAATGGCTTTGAGCAAAGAGCTGTGTGTGTGTATTGTACATGGCCACTGAGTCATGGAAAAATATTATATTTAAAGTATTGTAACTGCTATCTGAAGTATTGTAATTGAAGAACATGTTTTTGTAAAAGGAAAAGGGGGGGAAATATAGAGGCCCTTTGAAAGAATATGTATTGTGTTAGTGGCCCTTGAGTCCATATCAATTATATCTGTATTGTATTTGAATATCTTTGCCCTGGCAGATCCCAGTTATTCTTGATGGGCTGCAGCTGCGATGTCCTTCATTGGGCTGCAGCTGTAGCTAGTCAAGGTAACTGGGATAAAAAAAAGGGGTGGGCTGGCCAGTTGGGGGAGAGCCTCCGAGGAGCCCTGACTGAGGAAGACCTAGAGTCTGTGCTGTGAAGATCTGCTGCCACGAGGAAAACATCAGAAAAGGTACAGGACTCATGAACTATGCTAAGTACAACACACTGCCACAAGGGTCTGAGCCAGGTTCTCCTAAAAAGACACATATGATCAGAAGAGCATCTGAGTTTTCAGAGTATGAGAGACTCATAGATGTTCCAGTAGTCAAACCTGTTCAAATACTTTCCTCAGGGCTTCCTTGAGATGAGAGGTGACCACCAGAGGCCAAGGCCAGCCAGAGCTCTCTGTCCTGGCAGCTTTTGTCTGGGAGAACCCTTGCAGATAGGGAATTTTTCAGGGAGTATCAATTTTGGACCATGGGCACCTGGAAAGAGGGATGGTTTTTTCCATAGGAAGGAAAGCACAGAGCCCCAGTTCTCCAGGGGCTGATGAGAGGCAGCCCTCAGCATTCCAAGATGAACTGGACCTGTCAGGTGGCCCCTGGGAAGCCAAACCAGCCAGACCTGTTCCATGTCCCCTTGGTTCCATGAGGCCCTGCAGGGTCACAATGTTCTCCTTGCTTCTGCAGTGTCACAATGGCCCCGTGCTTCCATGAGGCCCTGCAGGGTCACAGTGGCCCTTTGGTTCCTTGGGGCCCCACAGTGTCACAATGGTCTCCATGATTCCATGGGGCCTTGCAATTCCACAATGCTCTCCATGGATCCACAGTGCCCTGCAGGATCACAACGGCCCTTTGGTTTCACGAGGCCCTGAAATGCAGCAATGGCCTCTTGGTTCCACAAAGCCCTGCTGCTCCACACTGGGCCCTTGGGACCATGCGGCCCAACAGAGCCACAGTGATGGCCTTGGTGCCATGGGTCCTCCACAGTGTCACAAATCCCCATGGTTCCATGGTACCCCTCAGGGTTCCAGGAAGGAAACCATGGAGACCAGGGCTGATGAACTGCAGTCACCAGGCCAAGTCCATGCCTGTCTGTCTGTCCTGGCAGCTGTCTGGGAGCAGCTCTTGGTTTTGGAAATTTTCAATGTGGAATCCCAATTTCAGCCATTTTCCCTGGAGGAGAAGGCCAGTTCTTTTCCCACAGAAATGAAAGCACAGAGCCCCTGTGTTTGAAAGGCCTGGCCGGCCTTTGTCTGGGAGCCGGAGCTGTTGTAATGGCAGCTTTTGTGAAGGAGCAATCATTGGATATAGGACTTTTGGAGGTGGAATCCCAATTTCAGCCATGGGCACCTGGAGAAGAAGGATGGTTCTTTTCCATAGGAAGGAAAGCACAGAGCCCCAGTGTTTCAAAGGCAGAATAGAGGGACTGCAGGAGGCCAAGGCCAGGCAGAGCTGTCTGTCCTGGCAGCTTTTGTCTGGGAGAAACCATTCCATATTGGAATTTTGGAGGTGAAATACCAATTTTGGCCATGGGTCCCTGGGAAGGAGGGATGGTTTCTTTTCCATAGGAAGGAAAGCACAGAGCCCCAGTGTTTGAAGGCAGGTCAGACCCAGCTCTCAGGAAGACCCGTCAGCCAGAGGAAATGGCAGCTTTTTGTCTGGGAGCAATAGCTGCATTTTTGGGAATTTGGAGGGAGAATCCCCTTTTTGGCCATGGATGATTGAATGAGAAGGGCAGTTCTTTTCCATTTGAAGGAAAGCCCAGAGCCCCAGGGTGTCAGGGGACATGAGAAGAGACCCTTGACATGCCAAGGGCAGGAAAGCCCAGATCTGTTCCCAGGGTTGTTTCCATGGGGCCCTGCAGTGTCACAGTGGTGGTGTCATATTGGATCCTTGGTTCCAGAGGACCCTTGACATGGCCAAGGGCAGTTGGACCAGTCAGGCCAAGACAACCAGACCTGTCACCTGTTCCCTTGGTTCCATGGGGCCCTGCAGTGTCACAGTGGGTCTCTTTTTGGATCCCTTGGTTCCATGAGGCCCAGATGTGTCCCACTGGCCTCTTGTTTCCATGGGGCCCACAGTGTCACAATGGTCCTTTGGTTCCATGGGGTCCTGCATTGTTCCAGGTGCCCAGTGTCACAATGGACCCTTGGTTCCATGAGGCCCACAGTGTCAGAATGGTCTCCTTGGTTCCATGAGGCCACAGTGTGACAAGCCCCCTTGATTCAACGGTGTCACAATGGTTCCTTGCTTGCATGAGGCCTTGTAGTGTCACAATGGCTCATTGGTTCAGTGATTCCATGAGGCCCACAATGGTCTCCATGATTCCATGAGGCCCTTTGGTGTCCTACAGACACCTGCACAGTTCCACACAGTGTCATTATGTTCCATGGGGCCCTGGAGGGTCAGAAACAAAAGTGTCATAAAATTCCCATGAATTGGTTGGTTCCATGAGCCTAGACAAAGAATTCTAAACAATCTGCCCTGGTGTTTTATAATAAGATGTTTTGTCCATAAGGATAGTGTCTTCAATTAACTCATGATGACAGTGTTTTTAGTGTCACCAATGGTCTCCATGATCTGAATATAAAGAAGGCCTTAAAGTGTCACAACAGACCATTGGTTTGGAGTCTATGTGGAGCCCCACAGTGTCACTATGGTCCCCTTGGCTCCACAAGGCTCTGAAGTGCCACAATGGCCCTTTGGTTTCACAAGGCCTCCAAGTGTAAAAATGGCCTCCATGGTTCCATGAGGCCCTGCTGTGTCACAATGGACCTTTGGTTCCATGATGCCCCAGAGTGTCACAATGGTATCCTTGGTTCCATGGTGTCAGAATGGACCCTTCATCCCATGGACACCCACAGTGTTCACTGCAGTCCCCTTGATTCCACCAGGCCCTGCCATGCTCTAATGGCCCCTTGGTTCCAGTGGGTCCCAAAGTGTCAGAACAGTCTCCATTGTTCCATGAGGCCCCACAATGTCACTGTGCTCCCTTGGTTCCACAGGGCCCCACAGTGGACAATGGACTCTTGGTTCCATGGAGGTTCCTCAGTCCCAATGGTCTCCTTGGATCCCCAGGGTCACAGTGGCCCCTTGGCTCCAGGTGGCCATGCTGTGTCACAATGGCTCATGGTTCCATGAGGCCACACAGTTTAACAAGGGACCCTTGGTTCCATCAGGCCTTGCTGTATCATAATGGACTTCTGGTTCGATGAGCTTGCACACTGCCAGCAGCAGTCTCCTTGGTTCTGCAGTGTCACCATGGACCCTTTGTTCCATGAGGTTCCACAGTAGAACACGGTCACCTTGGTTCCGTGAGGTTCTGCAGTGTCACAATGGACCCATGGTTCCACCAGGCCTTGCTGTGTCACAATGGCCCCTTGGTTCCAAGAGGTTTCTCAGGGTCACAATGGTCTCCTTGGATCCACAGTATCACAATGGACCATTGGTTCAATGTGGCCCCAATGTGCCAAAATGGATTTTGGTTCCATGGGGTTCTGCTGTGTCACCATGGACCCTTTGTTCCATGAGTTTGCACAGTGTCACAGCTGACTCCTTGGTTCTGGGAGACCCCACTGTCACCAAATCATTGAAATATCAGAATAAGGCTCCTTAAAACTAATTTGCAATTTCAGAGGGTATCATTTATTCAGGCCTGAGGTCTGGTGAGGGATAACTCCTAACATTACGTGGACATGTAATTCTACCAGTTGGCCCTGCCAGAGCCAACTTGGGCAGCACTTTGGCCATGGCTGCTGGGCCTGGGCCTGAGCCAGGAGCAGGAGACAAGTGACCCTTGCAGGCCTGGGGCCTCATTGCCTCCTTGGCCCTGCTCAGCAGCCTGGCAGGGGCCGCCCCATGCTCCTGCCCTTGGCATTGCACATCCCCACATGCCAGTGCCCATCCCGGGAAGAGCCCTGAGCAAGGAGGGAGGGACAGCATCTGCCTGGCCAGGGGCTGGGGCTCAGCCCTTGGCCCTTGGCATTCCTCAAACACATCCAGCTTTGCTCAGCACCAGAGACACCTTGGCCTTGTTTGTGCCCAGCTGTCATCACTGCCTCCAGTGTTCTGCTCTAACTGGAACCTGGGGACACTTTCCCAGTTGTGTCCCTCAGTGGGACCCATTAAAACTTCAAGAAAGTTCAGAGTTTCATCTTAACTTTGAGTTGTTGAGAAGTTTTTTGAACAAACTCTCAGGGACTGAGTCTGATGTAAACAACACCAAAACCTCAAGAGTGTTAATAAAGTTTTCCTAGTCCACTTATGGAGAAAGATTCCAAAGAACTTGTAAGATGCACACATTCCTATTTTAAAGGAAGTATTTTATTTTATTTCTCCTTATATCACAGTTGATTGCAGCATTCTGTGATTGATATTGACCCAGGGTCTCTCCTCAGCAGCTCTGGCCTGCTCACAGAAGCTGTGCCTTGAACTCTGACCCAGTGTGGACAACCTTGCTCCACATTGCCCAGCCCCATCCTGTCTGTCCTCACTCCCCTGGGCCCTGCTGTGCTTGGAGAGCTGGCTGCACTCAGCCTAAGAGGGGTTTTCCCTTTTTGGGGTTTTTGAAGCAATCTGAAACTCCTGAGTTTCCCCACTGCAAACAGACACACTGCTCAGGTGTGTGCCAGCCCCAGGTGCCACCAAAGCCACTGCAGAGCTGCCCTGGGCCAGCTGTGAGGGTGGATCATCAGCCCAAGCTGCACTGGGCCACTGCAAGGGGCTGTGGCCATGGGCACTGCACTGACCCCACTGCTGGGTTTGGCTGCCACGGCCACCGTGAGAAATTAAACTGTCCTTGGAAACACTGGGGAGGGCTGGGACATACTGGGGAACACTGGGAACGCTGTGGGAGACACTGGGACACACTGGGAGCGACACTGGGGAGGACTGGGGCAAACTGAGAACATAAAGAATGCTGAGGGGGAATCTGGGTGGACCGGGATGGAATGTGGGGGTACACTGGGACATACTGGGAGTGATACTGGGGATACTGGGAAAACTGGGGACACTGGAGACATTGTGGGGGAAGACTGGGGACACTGGGGCATTCTGTGGATGACATGAAGGGGAACTGGAAGGGACTGGGAATGAACTCAGGTGTATTGGGAGGGACTTTGGGCTGTACTGGGAGGGGCTGGAGGGGGAGGGCATGGGCTGTCCTCCCGCCTCCTCCACATCCCATTTGCCGAGGCTCCCGCCCATCACCAGCCACCAGTCAACCAGCGCCAGGGATCCGGGCCTGGGGGCTGGGGCCCTAGATGGGCGCCATCTTTTCTTTTTGACTTCAACTCCCGTCATGCCCTGCGGCCGGATACAGCCCCATTGGAGCAGGGACTACAACGCCTGTCATGCCCTGCGCTCCACAGAGAACCCCCGGGATCCGCCCCATCTGTCCCATAAGTGTCCCCAGACCATCGAGGATCCCTCAGTGCCCCTCAGCGCCCATGCGGACCCCCCCAAAAGCGTCCCTGGACCCCCTGACTGCTCCCAACCCCACAGATGCCCGGTACAGCCGCTTCTGGGAATTCATCTCCTCTCATCCCCTGCGGCCCCAGAGCCCCTCAGAACACAGTCCCGCGCCTAAAACTCCTGCCGTGCCCTGCGCCCTGAAAGAGCCCGGTTCAGAGCTCTTTGAGCTGCCCCCAGGGGCTCCCTGAGCCGTTTAAGTTTCCCCAGAAGATCTCAAGTCGCGGCTCGGACGCAAAACTGTCCCCAAGAGCCTTCCTGGACCCCCAAACATGGCGTTCGAGTCACTTCTGGGACTACAGCTCCCAGCATGCTCGCGGCGGTGTTCCAGCGCAATTCCAGCTGGGACTTCATCTCCCGTCATGCCCCGCGCCTCGCCGAGAGAGCCATTGCAGCTGCGCCTGAACTCCTGTGATGCTCCGCGGCCCTGTTAAACTGTATGATACCTGCGCCTTCAACTCCCATCACCCCTCGCGCCCCAGCGAGCCCCCTGTTCGAGGCTCCCCCAAGGGCCCTCTGGACCCCGAAGGGCCCCAAATTCCCCTCCCTGACCTCCAAGGGCCCCCCTGGACGCCCAAGTTCTGCCCCGGACCCCGAACTGTCCCTCAGAATCTCTGAGTGCCCCTCCAAGTGCCCACCCGGCTCTCCCAAGTGTCCTCCAGACCCTCAAGTTCTCTCTGAATTCCTTCCCCAGGCACAAAACTGCCCCAAATGTGCCCTAGAAATGTCTTCACGGACCCCAAAGAGCCCCCCCCATTGACCCTATCGGAGAAAAAGAAGATAAAAAAATGATGCCAAAAGGACTACAAATTTTATTATTTACTATAAAGAGGAAGAAATAAAAAGGCAACAGAGATTAACTAATTAATTAAGGGTTTTGTGTTACTTAGAACCAATGACCAATAATTTTCTGGGTTGCTAAAAATGTATTTCTTTTAATATAAATATAAAAATGAATACATAATAATATAATAATTTATACTTATTCACACCTATATGAATAAGTATAAAAATGAGTAATACTATCGTAAATTAGAATAATATAATTATGATTTTATTAATCAGTTAAATTTCGTTTATAAGGAAAAATGCTTAAATTTTTTATATGTTTTGGGATGTCAGTCCGAGGTGGGCGATGTCAGACATGGTGAGGCTGGGGGTGAGGAGCAGCTTGTCCAAACAGGCTCAGCCTGCAAGGGGCTCATTCTTCTCTGTGCCCAGACCTCCGAAGGAGACATTCAGCATCAAAATCACCTGGGGAATGCCTCCATCCCCTCTTCTCATAACTGGAAAATAAAGAAATACTCATGTGAATATAAAACCAAAAATCATGATGTGCACTTTGGAATCTTCCTCCTGAAGAGAACTCCAAACTGACTCCAGTCACTGCACAAGCCCTGGAGACTGGAAGTCAATGGAAGGAGACAAAGAGCTCCTGAGGGCTTTCTGTATTTGAATCAGCCCCACCGTGGATTTGGGGCTGGGTCCAGGAGCCTCAGGCACGCAGAGAAGAATGAAGAAGTTGCTCAAGGAGTCAGCAGCAAAACTCCAAGTGCCTTGGAGCATGGCTGGGCCCAGTGAGGGCAGGGAGTGCCAAAGGCTGCCCAGGGCCTGGTGAGAGCAGATCCTTGAGGGCAGGAAAAGGGCTATTATTTTCCACCAGTTTCCTTCTAATGACCAGAAACTGTCCCACCAGCTGATATCGAATGTAGGAATCCACTCTTGTGTTCCAACATAAACTAACTTCTGTATTTCCTTTGAGATATTTCTAATGACTTCACTGCAGTCATCTATTCCTAAGCAGAACTCAGAGGAGTTAAATTTTCCACATGTGCTTCCTTCATTGGCCAATAAATAATCTACTGCCAGTCTGATTTGATAGACTGCAGTTCTAGTCAGGGATAGTTGGTCATTTATGTGGTCTAAAGCTAGAGAGGTTCGGTTCGATACCATCTCGAGCTCTGCTTGTAATCTCAGAATCCAATTTAACGTATAAATTGGGGTCCGGTGTCCCCAGGACCCATCTTGAGCCCAGGTCCATAAGTGCAAATTATTTCCTGGGGGGGTCCATACTGTGTTTTTCTATGTCTGTGTTCCTTGAATTTCAATTAAGTTTCTTTTTCATCAGCTAGATTTGTCCAAATTATCATATACTGGGACTCCTAGGTTCGATCCAGACTCTTCTGGGAGTAAGAAAAATGACGGTTTAATAATTCCGATAGTGCAAGTGCTGGTGCACTCCCCGGGTAATTTAGTGTAAGCCATATTCCCACATCTCCTAAACAGGTTTTCTGGAGCTTTCCAAGAAGCATCACTGATAGTCATTGGAAATTCCCGGTACTTGGATATTTCTCACACTCCCCAGAATGGGTTTATTCCTTTTCCAGTACACTCATGGAATTTATCTCCTTCTTGGTAGATACACCCTGTTTCTTTCTTCCCAATGGATTTTCAGTATTTAATTTATTATTTTAATTTCTTCTCCTTCTTCTTCTTCTTCTTCTCCTTCTTCTTCTTCTTATTATTATTAAAATAATAATATTTTAATAACTTAATAGTATTATTATTTATTATTTAATAAACAAGATTTTATTAGCTCGATAATATTATTATTTATTATTTAATAAGTGATACTTCCAGCATATAAATAATAAATAATACTTCCAGTATTTATTGGGTTCTCTAGGGATCTATCTAGCTCCTGGATGTGTTACTTTTAAGTATCTTTTACAGGACATTTCTCCTGCTGGGGTTTTATACATTTTCCCTTTCCTAGACATACACTACTCTTCTCCAGTTATTTTAGACTTTAATTCCCACCATTCAAAAGATTGTCCAATAGTTGGTGCTTTTTGTGTTGTTTGTGTCCATTTTAACATTTCTGTTGGTCTGAAGAAGAAGATGAAGAAGAAAAAGATAAAGAAGATATTTCAATAGTAAGAGTATTGAATAAGTAAAATAATGATAATGATAATGATAATGATAATGATAATGATAATGATAATGATAATGATAATGATAATGATAATGATAATAATGGTCCACACTTCCCATCTGGGCTCCCAAATTCCATTTTTGGGCACCATTTTTCCTTTTTTCACCCAAATTCCCCATTTTTGATCCAAACTTCAGTTTTTTTGTTGCTCAAATTCCTCTTTTGGACCCAAATTCTCCTTTTTGAACCCAAATTCTGGTTTGGGGTCCAAATGTCCAACCTGAGTGCCCAAACTCCATTTTTTGGAAAAATTTCCATTTTCTTGGTCAAAATTCTCCTTTTTTAAACCAAACTCCCATTTTTTCAGATCCAAACTTCCCCTTCTTGTTGTCCAAAATTCTCCTTTTTGAGCCCAAACTTTCCTGAATTTTTCCCCAAATTCCCATTTTTGGACCCATATTCCTTTTTGGGCACAAATTTCCTTTTTGGTCCAAATTATTTTCTCCAGGTTTTTTTGTCACAAATTCTCCCTTTTTTCCAACCAAAATTCTGCTTTTTGATCCTAAACAGCCCTTTCTGGACCCAAATTCCATTTTTTGGGCAATAATTTTAGAGATTGTTTAGGACCAAATTTTATTTTGGGTCCAAGCTTCCCATCTGGGCTCCCAAATTCCATACCAAATGGATAGGGAAGTTTCTAGAGCAAGGGGAAGGCTTGGGGAGGGATTGACATTCAATGGGAGGAGGAACAGGGAACAAAAGGGCAGGTCTTTGGGGAGATGGACAACTAGGGCAAAACCAACACCACAAGGGGGAAAGGAGCAGCCCATTGGTAATAAAATTTGCTATTGCAATACAAAATAAGAGAAACTGACTACTAGGTCTGAATTACAATCAAAAACATGCAATGCAACAGGGAACACTCTCAGTCAGGGTTCTGTTGAAAACTTCCAAATCCTTTCCTGGCAGAAATCGAAGGCCAAACAATCACAAGGTCCCCAAATGGGCGATAACCAAGACACAGGAGCCAGTAACTCCTGGAGGCAGCCAAACACCTGGACCAAATACTGAGTGACCTGGAGAGGTGCCGTGGTGGGTGCATTTCCCTCAGCCTTGTCCTGGGGCTCAGCAGCCGGGAGCTTTGGCTGCACATCTGGACACGCCGTGCCCGGCACAGCAGGAAGGGATCCATGGCAGCCTGGCTGCCCTGCTGCTGCTTCCACGCCCTGCAGGGCTGTTTCCCAGCCTGGCCTGGCTGCAGCTTCTCCCCAGCCTCTGCAGGAAGGCATTTGGCATCAGCTGACAGAAAGCCTAAACTGCAGCATGGGACCATAAATGCCCTGAGATCCCCTGCAATTTCCTGATCTAAAGGTAGATCAGGAATGGGAGCTGTTTGCAGAAGGGTGTGCCTCTGGCAATCTCAAAACTTTTTATGATTTCCTGGTCCTTATCCATCATTTTGACCATTATTGCCTTCCTGAAGATGCCAACTCCCAGCAAGGAGAACATCGACATCCAATCCAGCTGTCCCTTTTGCTTTCTCCAGAGATGAACCAAAATGGCTGTGCTGAAAGCAGAACTTCCTGGAAGAAGCAGGGGCTCATTGGCAGCCTCTGCTGCAGGGAGGCGATGCTGGACACAGTCACAGGAGGTAATTGCTGTGCCTCTGGGCCTGAGCCCTGCTGAGGCTTGAGCTGCCATCTTGGCTGTGCGTCAGTGCCTGCCCTCCAGGGATGCTCAACAGGGTCTGCAAAGAGTGTGGAGAGTGACCAGGAGCCAGCCCAGAGTTCCCCAGGCCCCTCTGCAGCTTTGGTCTTGTCCATTGACATCTGGCTCCCACACCCTTACCCAACCCCCTTGCAGTGCCCAGTTCCCTAAGGCAGAGGAGGATCCCAGCACACCATGGAAATGGGTCTGGTCTGTGCTCCCTTCTAGATGAGAGTGCTGGGATGGATTTGCCAGCAGCTGGGATGGAAGATGGTTTGGAATACTTGGGAGCATCTGCAGGTAAGTTCTCAGAGAATAAACATTGACAACCTGGCAGGAACCAGGTGACAGAAGCTTCTGTGGCTCTTGAGTTGCAAGGGTGTCTGCAGGGAGGGTCTTCCCAGGTCCCTTGGTGGATGTAGCACACAAGCCCAGCTCCCATCGCAGGGGTGAGTAGTGTGTCCCTCCTGACCCCAAAGTCTGAGCCCTGTTTCTGTGGGATCTATTCCTGGTGGAATGGAAATAATTTCTCTTAAGTTCCTCTGAGAGGGAGGAAAAAACCCACAAAACAGAGTAAGTCTCTGGAGGAATCCAAACAATTGGACCAAATACTCATTGACCTGGAGAGGCACCATGGTGGGTGCATTTCCCTCAGCCTTGTCCTGGGGCTCAGCAGCTGGGGCTTTGGCTGCACATCTGGACACGCCGTGCCCGGCACAGGGGAAGGGATCCATGGCAGCCTGGCTGCCCCGCTGCTGCTTCCACGCCCTGCAGGGCTGTTTCCCAGCCTGGCCTGGCTGCAGCTTCTCCCCAGCCTCTGCAGGAAGGCATTTGGCATCAGCTGGCAGGGAGCCTAAACTGCAGCATGGGCCATGCACACCCTGCGATCCCCTGCAATTTCCCAGTCTCAAGCAGATCCAGACAGGTAACTGTTTGGAGAAGGGATGGCCCTGTGGCAGCCTCCAGAGCCTTGGCCCTTCCCTGATCCTCATCCATGACTTCCACAAGTGCTACTTCCTGAAGATGCCACCGCCCCGATGGGAAATGGCTCCACCTGATCCAGCTGTCCCTTTTCCTTTCTCCAGAGATGAAACAAAAGTCTTTCCAGAAGGCAGCACATCCTGGAGGAAGCAATGGACCTGTGACAGCCACCAATACTGGAAGAGAGGAGATGCCAGACAGTGCCACAGAAGGTGATTGCTGTGCCAGGCTCAGCCAGGCTGAGCAGTCCTGCTGGGGTCCCTGCGTGTGAGACATGTCCCGAAACCTGGGAGGGACCGCATGAGGTGCCCATGGAGGGAAAAGGGCAGAGGGGCAGAGCAAGGCTCCATTGTGTCCTGAGAGGGGCTTGCTGTGTGCCCCTGGGCAGGGGGAGCTGTCACGGGGCAGGGAGGGCCAGGGCTGGCAGTGGCTGCTCAGGGATGGCTTTGGCCCCTGTCCTTCCAAGCAGCCACTGCCCAAGCAGCTGCGCTGGCCCCGGGCTCTCCTCCCGGCCTGCTGGGCTTTGTTGGGTGGCACAGCCTGTGCCAAGGGGCGGCAAGGTGCCTGCAGGCCCCAGCTCTGGGGGAAACGGAGAACGTCCTGCCCGCATCCATCGTGCTGCCAGCTCAGCAGTGCAGCACAGCACGGGCTCACGCTCCCCATGGCTCCCACAGATGTTGTCACTGAAGCAGGAATATATGCCCCGGATCCAGTGCGCCTCCCAAGAATTGTCTGCCCCCAGGATGTGCGCAGGAATGTCGCAGTCGAGGCAGTCACGACATAAAGCAGAGACCACAAGCAGTCTCGGTTGGCAACAGTTTATTAGTGAACATTGCTGGTATTTTATACACTTTCCAGTTGTTTACTCTTCTTCTATCTTAACTATTGGTCACAATAAATCAATATCATGCTATTGGTGAAAAGTTATAATGACTTCACCTAACTTTCTAAAAATGCTTTCTCCAGCTGCACAGTGGTCTTATCTTTCTTCTCTCGGTCTCCTTGGTTACAGCCTTGGAGAAAGCTCCTTATCAGCTTCTTCTTTCTTCTCGGCTTCTTCTCACTCCTTTAGCTAACAGGCCCGCTGTTAGCCCCTTCCACACAGGAAGTGCATGATAGGCACAGTGGTGACAATGTTCTCTGCCACTCGTGCTGCTAGGCTGCTATCTTGGCATTCGCAAGCTGTACGAGAAGAGACGGTCAGTTGCTGATTTTTCTCCACAGTTTTCTTATAACTCTGCTCCATAGCATTGGTAGCCTGACTCGTAGTCATGCTGCTGTGGAGTTGTGGCCAGTCCATGGTTGTCTAAAGAACTCTGCTGAGGGTTCTGCTGCTGCCCAGAGCTTTCATTGGCGTCTTAATTGCTGGGCCTTGTCCTTGGGGGCCCGCTGGGGCTGCAGCCAGTGCTGGCTCCCACTGAGGCTGCGTGGCCAAGAGCAGCCCCAGGGGCACAGGGCAGAGGCAGAGCAAGTTCTCAACAGTGTGTGGGCAGCACATTTCAAGTCAGGACAGTGCTTACTTAATAGCTCATGGAAAGTTTCATAAGAGCAGTGGTGTTGCAGGACAAGCAAATTTGCTCCAGTTCAGTGTTAAAACAAGCCCAACCTGATGAAGGTTTGGCTTTGGCCTTGAGACTTTGCTCTTTGTGTGAGCCCTGTTCTGCATTGATTCCCAATCATTCTTGGAGCCAGTTTTGGGTGAAGGCTCATCCCAGCCCTGAGCCTTGGCAGTTCTGGCCTCAAAGGGACAGCTGAGGCTGCACTGCACATGACTGAGCATCAGGGCTCCGTTATCAAAGGGCTTTGAGAAGTTTAAATTACTATGTTTTTTTCTACATGGTTTTCTTTATGAAATTCATTCACTTTTTCTAAACTTATTTTAAAAATAACTTCTTTTCCAGTGTTTTTTACCGTTATTTCATATAGTGAACGACGGCCTAATTATCCCATGGCTGAATTAGAAGACTGTAAGTACTATAAAATGGAATGATTTTTACACTCCTATGTCTTTCACAGACTCATGAAACTTATGTTGCTTTGATGTGACCAACAGAAGAGTTTTGCTTTGCTTTTAATTCAAACAAGCAGCAGAGCTGGAACCTGTTGAGAAGAGTCTTCCTTCATAGCTAAAGCAAACTGCCAGGGTTCTTTATTGAGCAATATCAAATCTATATTTTATGTATATACTCCTGACAAGTAACTGATAGAAATGAGGGATTTGGACTCTTTGGGAAGTACTGACCAGCTGCGCATTGGCTCTCCAAAGCTCAGTCTGTAATAATCAATCTTTTTCAGAAGAGAATGTTCAGTTTCTTCCTGGCACTCACTCTTGCATTTGTATCCAAAATCACTTCTTGAAAGAAATTTGCAATGGCTCTTTATGGTCTCTTAGTTGACTTTTCTCTGCTTCTCCATAGATGCCTGGATGATTCCATTAAAAAAGCTGCAAAGCAGATCCTGGAGAAGAGGGCAGACATCTGCTCCCACCCTCTGGACAGGACCTTCTGATCCCTCCCTGACAGCAGGCACTCAAGAATGTCAGTCAGGGAGGAATTTGTTGCAGTTTCCATAGGTGACACCTTAAAAGCATCTGTTGTTTAATGTCTTTACTAAATGTAAATGTAATGTATAAAATAAATGTAAATGTAAATGTATAAAATAAAACTTCTTTCTAACCACTACTTCATAGGAAAAGGATAAACAAAGAGATATTTTTTAAAGCTGGAGTTATTTTGTTAGATATATGCATATATATTGTCCTGGGTTGACTATATGATGCTTTTATCCCCAATCGTCTTGTTCTGTTTATGCTGAATAATAAGTTTTGCACCTTTAAGATTGTTCCATGGAGTGAAGGGGGGGAGAGAAGAAGCGGCAGGTTTCTTTTCAGAACTGTACTCACTCCTACACATTCCTGCTCCTGGCTGTGTTGTCAGTGGCTGGACAGGCAGCGGGACAGAGCTCTCCTTCGCCTTTAGTTAGTTTAACTAGCTAGGGCAAAGAAGTTCCTTGGACCTTTGTTTTTTTCCTTTTCCTTTGGACGTCTTGAAACCTGCTCTGGACTGAACAACCAGGGGAACACCGGCAGCTCGCACCTGTGGCCCACCGGGCTGGGCCTGGCCTGCGACATTCCCAGCACTGGAGAGACTGATCAGAAACTGAATGAGCTGAACTGCAACCCGGGGAGGGACTTTCTCAGTTTATCATCTCGTTTGGACCAGCAAGGGATTTTATTGTTTGATATTGCTTAGATTTTATTGTTTAATAAACAGGTTTTTTCCACCTTTATCCAAGGAGATATTTCCTCCCGGACCAGTTGGGGGAAGGGGCCGATTGGATCTGCTTTACTGCCGGAGCTCTTTTGGGGGATTCTCTCCCAAATTTGCCCTAAACCTGGACAAATACATCTATTGGCACCCAACGCATGGCTGGAAAAGGTCGAAAAAAGCTCTATTGATTGTGTGTTCGTTGTGCTCGCAGTCAGTAGCCATGCTGCTTGAATTCGTAATGTCTTTTGTGGTGGAGGCCTTCATGTGGCTCTGGGCTCTAGACCTTTTTGAGGTTACAATACCTTTCTGGTCACTAGGATTATTGTCCATAACACATAATTTTTACGGTAGAGGGGTACGGATTGGAATAGCTGTTGTGCTGGCCTTGGTGATAATGATTTATAAAGCGTTTATAAAGATGCTGGCATCTTTTTACAATATTTATGGTTTATGGTTTCTTCGTCCTACCCTGCATCTCAATTCCAGTAGCATGTTTTGGGAATTTATTAGTAATTACACCCAGTCTGTTAGAGGAGGAGCCGGGAATAAGGCTTTCCAGCCTTTCCTTTCCTTCTTCTCCTTTGGATCTGTCATGTCACTTTTTGAGAATGTTCAGTTTCCCCTGAATGTTAAAGAGACCATCTTTCTGGTATTTAATCTGGTAAGCTTCCTCTATATGGTCTGCAGCTTCTCCAGAATGAGAGCTGAGATATCCAGAGGAGTTGGTGAGACCCCTGACCCAGAAGCAGATGCAGGTGTGAAAAATCCTGAGTGGTGTGGAGAATGGCAGAATATAGGCCAAACCCTGAAGGAATTTTTCTGATCCTGTAGACTGGGATTTTCCACGGGAACAAATTCAGAACCCAACTGAAGTGGGGAAATACCCGAAAGAGAAGTGCCATGACGATTCTAAGGAGAAAAGACTAATTGCAATAAGCTGGGCCCTGGCCTATGCTTATCACACTCTGTTAGATACTGTAGGGCAGCAGACAGAGGCAGGGAGGCAGGAGATAAAGCAGCAGCTACCACAGTCACTCAGGCTGCAGCCAACACCTGAGGCTCAAAGCCAGCAGCTGAACCAGATAGTGAGCCTAAAGCAGCTGGCAGTTGCTGCAGGAAAAAGCACACAAGCAAAAACCAATCGGCCAGTGACTGATGATGATGATCCAGTGGAAGTTCCCTCAACACCAACTGATACAAAAGCCAAAGTTAACGCAACTGACACAGCATCAGGAGCCAGTACTGAGTCTTTTCCCTGAAGGATCTTTGTGGCCTAAGGAAGGAACACACCCGATGACCTGATGAATCCATAATTAGTTGGTTAGTCTGTCTCTGGGATGCTGCAGGCGAGGCTACAATTCTGGAAGGCACTGAAGGCATTTGGGATTCCTGTCACAGGATCCTGTCATCTACCATAGAATGATGAGGGGGGCTAACCCTCACAGCCTCTGGGCATGGGTCC